>CATIWF010117776.1:0-10777 GCA_949630135.1 Balakata baccata
GATAGGGATTTGACTTCATCTCCAAGAGTCTTGTGAGCACCAGATAGGAACTTAACTTCATCTTCAAGAATTTTGTGGGAATTGGCAAGTTGCTTCACTGCCTCTTCTAGGTTCCCTGATCCATCATCTCCTGTCCCTGCATCATTGACACTAACAAAATCCATACCTTTGGTGGAATTTTTGTGAACTAGTTCACTGATTACATCTGGATTGGCCATCAGGGTCTCAAACAATGTTGAATTGGCCACCATCGCCAAAAAGAATTCTTGGTTAGCTATCACGACTTTCCAAGTTTCAGATTGGGCTACCGCAACTATAATCGAATTTGTATCAGCCACTGCTGCTTTCAAAGCCTCATTTTCTTTTTCAAGGGCTTCAATTTGTTAAAAAAATGGGCTCAAGATCTACTGCTTGATCACCCATTAGGGCCTCACTAGCCCTGTCCCTCTCAAGGGACTGTATCCTTTCCTTAAGAGCCTTAATGCAACTCATGGAAGTTTTTTCCATATTCCCCTTTTTTCTGTTGTAAAAGTCAGATCACTTCCGCTTTGATACCAAATGTCAAGGGCCCACGCACTTGGGACCGTGTGGCGCTCACTTGGGTTGCGTTCAAGCAAGCCAGCCAAGGGTTATTACACTAATTTTGTATATAAAAGCCGGATCACTTCCGCTTTGATACCAAATGTCAAGGGCCCACGCACTTGGGACCGTATGGCGCTCACTTGGGCTGCGTTCAAGCAAGCCAGCTAAGGGTTATTACGCTAATTCTGTATATAAGATGGGACACGGGTTAGATTCGGGCCAACAACTAAATAATCGATAGCATTTACAAGCACGGTATGATAACATAATTAAGATAACACGTCAATATAAAAAGCGATCATATAAACATGACATCACATCACAGAGGCATAACCATACAAAGAAAGGCACAGAAATGAGTAGAAATCGGGCTAGTATTTCATTATATGCGATTGAGCATTACAAAGATGGTCCAACCATTATATAACGTTCATGTGGGCAGGAGGGCAACTCACAAGGCGAACGGGTCTGTCAAGCATCCAATCCAAGCAACTAGTCCAATTGATGACTAGTCACTCCCCTCTAAAGATCTTAAAGGGCACATTGAGACTTGGCAGGAGGAGACATGGATATGTCACAATCATCACTCCCTTGAAATTATAAAAATAATTATTTTTGAAAAGACTGTTTCGCCCTTTTATTACAAGATTCTTCCCCCTGTTACAGAATATCCCCCTTTCCACTTTGGCGGGGTCGAGTAAACTGGAACTGGGCTGCCAACTTTACTTGGGCTACTGGACATTAAGCATTTAGGCCGGATCATCATTATTGGGGATGGCTTGGGTGAGGTTATTTTTGAGATATTTGATTCTATGGATTTTTTTTAGAAGATCGAGTCGTAAACTATACAATAAAAGTAATCATTTTTTATATATACTTTAAAAATATTAAAATTTTATCAATATTAGTAAATGGTAGCAAGAAAAATTAAACCTAAGATCTTCCAATTATCACAAAATTCTACCTAATTATAACAGATAATATTGGATTTAGATATCAATTTTAATAGTTGAAGTGATCAAATTTAGGTATTGGAATAATTGATACTAGCATTAATGTTATACAAATTAATAATGCATAAGGAGTTAAGGATTTGCTATCCATATATTTATTTTTAAATTTTAATTATTTTATTTTTTATTGTGCCATGATAAACTTTAATAACATTATTTTATTAAAATATTTATTTGATTGTTTTTTAAGAATTTAATTGAATTTTTATCTAGTTTTTTATATCTTATTTTAAAAATTATACAAATATCATATAATATATGATAATGTTAATAAGTATGGAACATATATGAGTAATATAATAATAATATTAAAGATTATAAGCAGCTGTGAATGTTAATCAAAGTGTAACAAATCATGAAAGTTGTATGTAAAGTTGAGTTCAAATGGAAAGCTTATATACTCTATTTGCATATTTGGTACATTATTATTTGAAATCAAACTCTTTCTCTAGATTAATATTTTGGAATTCTAATATTTTTTTTATGTGTTTATGTAATAGAAATTGAAATGTTATTAATTATTATGTCTGGTCTAATTTTATTGAATATATTATTGGAAATATAAAATATTTTATTTAAAAAACAATAAAAAAATCTATTATACCAATAAATTTGAGATATTAGTAATTTTTAAGCTATCAAATTTAAATTTGGAATGAAAATATCATTTATATTATAAGATGAGGTCAGTGGCGGAGCCTTATTCAGTTATAGCCCCCTTAAATTTTTAAATTGCATATAATAATATGTAAATTTATATTATTTTTAATATTTTCCCCCCTAAAAAAATAGATAAAGAGCAATTAGATGATACTAAAAAATAAATTTAGATAAGTTATAATTAATTAACTGAAAAATATATATAATTAATAATATATACTTCTAAAATTTTAATTTTTAATGATAAGCATTTAATTAGTAGAAACATAATCCTATTACTAAAGTTCAATCTTAGTAGGTGAGATCTAAGTCAAGAAATTATGATTAAGAAACCAGATCATACTTGTTGGAATTTACATTATGACACCTTGTTAAATTTGATTTTAAACTTTTATGTTATTTTGATATTTTAGAATATATTGTGGAAGATGATAACACTCCAAATCAAAAGGCTGAAGCTACTGAGATTTTAGATTTGGTGCAAATTTTCAATTTTGCATTTGATGAAAAATATATTGAAAGTGACAAATGAACTATCATTAGTATTGCAAAGAAAAAATAAAGATATTATAAATGTTATGACTGAAGTTAAAATTTACAAAAATTGAATGAAATTAATGAGAGATGAAAATTGTGATTTTTATTAGAAAAAGTCATATCATTTTGTACTAAAACAAGATATTGATATTTTTAACATGGATGATGTTTATATACTCAAAGGAATATTACGGCATAAAACTCAAATAGTTACAAATTTACATTACTATAAAGTGGATTTATTTTATAGTGTTATGGATATACAATTTCAAGAGTTTAATGATCGGTTCACTGAGATAACTATTGAATTACTACTTTTGTATGAAATGTATTTAGTCCCGATAACTTTTTGCAGCTTTTAATAAATAAAAGTTGATTCATTTTGATCAAAATTATTCAAATGATTTTTTTCAAGTGTAGTTGATAGCACTTGATAATCAACTTGAAATTTATATAATTGACATCTGCTCTAGTAGTGATTTTGCAAATTTGAAAGATATTAGAAGTTTAGCTAAGAAATTGATTGAGACAAGAAGACAAATTGTGTATCTATTGATCTATTTACTCATGAAATTAATATTTGTCTTATAAGTTGCTACAGCTACTATAGAGATATTATTTTCTGTAATGAAATTTGTGAAAAGTCGTTTGTATAATTCAATGAGAGATAATTGGATAAATGACTAGTTGGTTATATACATTGAAAATGATGTTTTTAACAATATTGACAATGAGTTAATTATACAATGTTTTCAGAATATGAATACTCGTTTAAGACAATTATGAACTTTGATGTTATTTTTATATAGTTTTATTTGTAATATTTTAAAATATTTTTTTTATTTTCACAGTTATTGAATATAGTTTTATATTTTTAATATATAATATTTATCATTTTTTTAAATTTATTTATATATCAATAATTTAATTGAATTATAAAAAAATTAGTATATAAAGTTTACTACCTAAGTTAGGGGCTGACTCCGCCACTGGATGAAAGGTCATGTGATTTAAAATTAATAGTAATACTTTTTTCTATCGCCAATTTAGTATAAGATTAATAATAATACTTCTTTCTATCACTAATTTAGGAGAAATGTGAGTTTGTAAATGGGCAATTTGAGTTTTCCGGTGGTTAATTTTATCAAAACTTTGTTTTTATTGAAGTAAGATTATAAAATTTTTTTCATTCTAAAAAAATTACTGAATTATATTTTTATTTTATAAAGTTAATTTTACGGTAATACGACAGCTACTGGATTAAATTTTTGGTGATACATAAACTTTTACATTATATTTTCGGTAATATATCAACTGTTATATTAATTTTTCAATTACTTATATTAAAAAATTAGTTAAAAATAATTTTAGCAAAGTTCAATAATTTTTTTAAATTGAAAAAAAATTTATAATTTAATTACAATAACAATAAAATTCAGTAAATATTAATGAAATTAACTCCAAATCTTGTTGTTAGGCAAAACAAAAAGAAAATAAAATTCAACATTTTGTTTACTTTATTAGAGTCATAAATATATTCTTCTTGAAAAAAGAAAGAGAAATTCAGAAATGGAAAACCACGTTGCAAAAATAGATGTAACCGTAGTCAACAAATGTCAGTCAAATCAACAGCGGCTCCCAGTTGACTAGATAAATGAATTTGGACCCTTCAGGAGATACGTGTAATCTAATCATTGGATCAAAAAGTGAACCCCACTTCTTACTTAAAATCTGTTTTTGTACTTTTTCGTATTCTTTTTCAAAATATAGGGCAATACAATACTCCACAATTTCATATGCTCATTTCTCTATTTCACTTTCTTGATCTTTCTTACTAATTATCCTTTTTCTAGGGAAACAAACAATCATTCTATTTCTCCTTTGTTTTTTCTCCTTTTTTCTTGAAGAAAATTTGGACCTTATAATCTTCTTTGATTCTATTTTCTCTATTTTGCAATTGGAGAAAAATGGAAGATAGAAGTAGTTTGATCCCTAGCTTCGCTCGGGGGCTCAGTATTCTGTTGGTGGATTATGATACAACATCTCTCATGTATCTATGTTCATTGCTTGAACAATATGCCTACAAGGGTAATTAAACTAAAGAGCTTATTTATTTGTTCTTATACTTTATTAATAAAAATCAATACACTTTCTTAGATCAGTTAATTTATATATACATATTTCAAGATTAATATTCTACTCTTGAGAATTAAGATTTTCACAATAAATTCTATATATAGTTATTATATATAGTGTTTTTAGAATAATTTATAGCATAAAATTTTTGAATGTTTTAAATTTTCACGCGCGCAAACTTAAATTATTCTTTAATAAAATTTTATTTTCATACTAGAAAGAGAAAAAAAAAAAGCACTACTAGGATTTCATTTAAGAGTTTTAAATTTTATAGTTTTAATTACACTTAAGATAAGCACTTAAATGTAGATCTAGAAGGGTTTTTTTTTTTTAATTTTTATTTTTACAAAGGGTTTAATTGAAGATTCCATTTAATTACTAGATCAGTTGTATCAAGATAAAGTTTACTGGTTGGATCTAGTAGGAATTTAGTGTCGCCACAATAACCAGAAAGTAATTAGTAAATAAATCTAGGAAATATTTATTAATTAATGATTAAAATAGTTTAGAACAAGAAAGAAGGTAATTTTTATTTAAATTTATAGTTTTGTTCACTGAATTATCAAGTAATTTAACATTTTAAATTTCAAATTTTGAGTTGTTGGATTTAGAGTTTATATATAGGTCAAAGATTTTAATCCTCAATTAGTTCTTTTCCTTTTGTAAATAAAAGGTATTTATCTAACATTTGTGATTTGCTATTGTTATTATTTACATGTCTTCTCTTTAGAAATTCCAATTTCATATTTAGCCACTTGTACTATATGATTTTGTTATTCTATTTCGATCATACTTTGAGTATGAAAGAGGAGGAGTTAGTCGTCAATGAAATCAAACTCATTCATTCTAATAAAATCTTTCTATTTTTTTTATCCAAAGAAAGAAAAAAAATTCTGATCAAATTTATCGCTTTTATTTTACCAGAATATTAGAGATACCACGAATGATAATAGTGGAAAATAAATTAACTTCTTATCATCAATTACAATCTTACGTACATATAAATGCTATCTGATATATTTGCTGACTCGATTTTTATTAAGTATTATTTTCTTCAAATCTTATAAGATCAAGATGAAATTCAGTATAAACAAATATAATTTTTTATGGGAATATGTTCAGAATGAAGTTTATCTTACGCTTCATGACAATTGATTGATTTCATAGATATGGAATTTCAGAATTATTATATGAGTTGAAATTAGCCCTAAGAATCATTTAACTAGGAAATTTTATGTGTGACAATTAGCTAATATTAGGAAAAGAATTCTTTCTAATTTTATTGCATATTTATATACATGTATTTGGGCAAATTCTCATATAAAAGGAAAGAAAAAACAATGTAAAATTGCATAAAAATATTTAAGGATGATTTAAATTATCTCGCTTTAGGTAGTCACATATATATTTGCTAAGTCACAAGAAATTTACCCTTTTTGATGTATTACTTAATTCTCGTTTATATATAAGTTAATCTTCGGAATCAATACCCACATCAAGTTTAGGGTTTTGTAAAGTTAATCATATATAAGATGTAGAAATTCAGACTTAACTAACACATTCACAGTATATTGCATGTTTAGATTATCTGCTTAACTATAACTATAAATTGTTATAAATTATAATAGTTTAGGCAATTCTCCTTCCTTGAGCCAGTTTTAGAAAGAGTTAGGTCTAAGACCGTTTAGTTTCCGAATTTTACCTTGCACCGTCCATTTTCATCACTGACGATATTGCATTCTTCATGATTATATATGATGGATCGGTCTATGTTATTATTGTCCAGTCATATTGTGCTTTTTGTTTTTCCTTTTTACTTACGTTTTAATTTGCAGTTACCACCACTAAGCTAGCAAGGACTGCTTTATCCATGATCGGAGAGCAAAAGGACAGATTCAAACTGGTGATGGCTAATGTTAACATGCCAGATATGGACAGTCTTGAATTTCTGCATGTAGTAAAGGAGAAGGAGATTCCTGCTATATGTGAGCTACCTTTGATCACTTTCGTTTATGAAATTACATTACTGTCAAAAAATACTAAAATTTCACTGTTAAAAGAGAAAAAAATTGGCTTTTGATGCAGTGATTTCCTCAAGAAGAAGCATAAGTGCATCCAGGAAAGCCATAGCTGAGGGAGCATCATTCTATCTTAACAGTCCCATTTATTTAGATGACTTGACGTACATATGGCAACATGCATTCAGGAAGAAACGAAGTGGAAACTCAGCTGATGGTACCAAAGGCAAAGCTAGGGAAGAGGAAATGAAAGACAAGCATATGGAGATGGATCATTGGAGGAATAATCTTAAAAGACACAGAAGAACAGATAACTTGGAGATTTCAGAAAAAACTTGCATTGGGAAATTAACAACGGCAGAACATAGCATTCAGAAAGAAAATGGGTCGAAATCGAAGAAGCTGAATGAGCATGTGAAAGAAAGAAGAGCTAGAATCATATTTGAAGAAGTGGATAAGTTTACATGGAGGAAGACACTAGAAGAGGAAATCGGAAAGAAGAATTGTAACAGTATTTGTAAGAGTAGCTCCTCAGACAAAAGGTCTCGAATTGTTTGGACTCCAGATCTTCACCTCAAATTCACAGCAGCCATTAGCACATTAGGCGATAAGAGTAATACCCTAATTTCTTTTTTTTTTGTCTTTATTTATCTAGTTAGAATTCCATTGGACAAACTATTTTCTTCTAAATTTTAAAAATAAGAGGAGTTCAAACTCAAGACATATGATTGAGAGAATAATCCTTATAATCTAATCCCGTCGAGAATTATTTATTTTTTTTAATTGTTCCACCGTGTTAAAACTTTGATTATCTCGTTGATTATATTTTTGTTTTTGGATAACATGTAGACGCTCGTCCAAAGCCAATATTGGAGATAATGAATGTGCCTCATTTGACACACCGCCAAGTTGCAAGCCATCTTCAGGTAATTAATCTCTTCCATTTCCCAACAAATATATTTCAATTTTAAGAGTAATTAATCTCTTCCTTTTCCCTATTTCTTCAGGTAAAATAGGGAATGGAGTTCAATATCATATGCAAGATGATATTTTGGTTCAATTTCATTCATGGTTTCGAACACTTTGGGTCTCAAAACCTCAATTTGCTTTCAACAATCATCCTTTCTAGCTAAAATTTCAATTTTGCTAGTATTTTTTGATGTTTAAACTAAGAATTTCTTTTCTATTTAGTCCTTAATATTGTGATTATATTAAATCTAATCAGAGTCCTAATATCAAAAAAAAAAATGATAGTTTAGAAGAAAAAAAAATAGCAAACATTGGATCACTGTCACTACTTATTATGTATGTAAGCTAAAAAAATATTTAAGGACTAAATGGGAAAAGTGAAATTAATAATTCAAGGATTAAAAAGTTACAACAAATTGATCTTTTAATTTTTAGCCAAAAAGATTATCATTTGAAAGTAGATAAAATTAACTTAATTCTGACATATATATATATATATAGTACATTATTTCTATTAATATATTAATCACATTTACAATAGCCTAAACCAAAGAAAGTATATATATGATTGGAAAGGGTAATGAAAAAATATACTAACACAACTATTTGTAATTATTTGATATTTAATTGTGGCAAATTTAATTACTAACCACATTGATATATGTCTACTTTTGGTTTCAGAAATACAAATCTCAAGTGCAGCGTATTTGTGAAACTGGCACCACCAATTTACCTGCAGTAAGTAGATCATGTAATTTTTATGGTCGGACCAGAGTTTTCGATACCCCTGAGAAGAAGACTACTGCCTTCTCCAATTATCAGCCAACACAATCTTCCGGCTTTGGAATCAATGGTAATTAATTGTTCTTTAATTTCTTCAACTTCAGTTTCCATTAATCTTGAATTTTACTCAACCTTGTTGATTAATTAATTAATTAAGTTGCTTGTTATACTATTAATTTCAGGAAGTATATTTGAGATATTGAAGGCATCTTCAAACATTTGTACTCCATTTCTCACTCCATCCTGCACTGCTTCACAAAACAATAACCAAGTTTCAGCAACATCAAGTCGGACAGCGCCAGAATTGGATTCCATGGCAGGGTTGGATGGGAACCAAAAGCTAGATTTTATTGCAGACGAATTTCCGATAAATTTGATTGATGGGAACTACCAATTGCAAGAAGAAGAGACAAGGGTAATGCAAGTTTCAAATAATAATTCAGGCGGTGATGATCCTGATGATGCACTTTGCTTCGACTATTGGATTGATAAAATCGTGAATCCGGACTCAGATGAAGTGCCTGATTTCGACAAGATTATGATATGTTCAGACATGTCGAAATCGGAGACGAGCGATGGGAAGCAAAAGCAGCTGGATGGTGAAGCTGTTTCAGCAACTGATCATGCGTATGAACATGTGATGAATATTCTGGAGGAAGAACCGGCGGACGGCGTCAAAGGTTTAGCAGTTGAACCAAATCCAGATGATGTTGATCGCTACTGTGAGTGGCTTACTGATGCACTGCATGGAAACAGCTCTTGATCATTACCTAATAATATTGTCTGGCAGATATCATCAACTTTTCCATCATAAACTTTATATCTTGTTTTCATTTTTATGTTGTTGTACTAATCTGCAGATAAATTTCAAAGCATTTCGCTTGCAACTTTCTATTAATATATATATTATTAATCAATAACTAAGCAAAAATCCTTTATTTAGACCTCATCCATGGTTAAATTTATAATTAATTTGATCACAAAATGCATTATAATATATGCATGTACTTATTATTTTGCATATTTAGCGCTTGATTCAATGGATTTAAGGCAGAGAAAATTGGTAACTAATTAATTAATGGGCTGCTTGATCAGATGATAGGATTGATCATAGGGATTACCGGTGGCAAAAGGGTGGGACATAAGTATATTATTGTTGGAGTCCTGGAGATTGAATTGCAACTAATAATTAAGAAAAATTATACTCCTTGCAGCATTCTCGAGTTCGGGACTAGCTAAACAAAAAAAAAAAGAAAAAAAAAGAAAAAAAAAAAAAGAAAAATTATAATTGCGGATGGACTAACTTGGATTAAACCATTTTGTGTTATGTCAAAGTAGAATAATAACTTCTAGATAATTGGATTCATATTGTCACATTTAGTTCGAATAGGATATACCTATACAGGCCTTGAAAACTAAGTTCCTATCTTTGAGTATAAAGGTCAAATATATTAAAGGAAAGAAAGAAGGAAAACTATAAACTAAAAAGTTTTTCAGCTATTTCACAAGCTATTGCTCAGATTGAGAAGGATATTCACAAGCTTGATTTGGTGGGTGAAAAACGGAATCTTTTACTCAAATGGAACCAAAACGGTTAACTGCCTTAAAACATGACCATCATTTTTATTTGAGACAGTTGGAATCTCTTCGGAGACAAAAATCAAGAGTGATCACATGGGAACACCAATTTTTTTCATATCCATGCTTCCTGTAGACTCCGGCGTAACTCTATTCATTAAATTATTGCAGGCAATCGGATTTTATATGAGCAACAGTCTATTTCAGCAGCGTTTTTTTTATCACTTCTCCAGACGCTTCAACAAAGCTCCTATTGGTTCTGGGTCTATCCAAAACCTCAGTCTTAAACAATTAAAACCTTCTCAAGTGGTGAGCTTGGACAGACCTTTTACCATTGACGAAGTCCGGAATGAGGTATGCTCATGTGGTTCCTCCAAGGCTCCAGGTCCAGATGACATTAATTTCTATTTTTATAAGAGAGCTTGGAACTTTATTAAGAAAGATATCTAGAGGCTAATTAACTATTTTTATGAAACTGGCAAATTACCAAATGAGATCAAG
>CATIWF010117777.1:0-19849 GCA_949630135.1 Balakata baccata
CCACTAACTTCCAACAGAAGAAACGCGTTGTCTGAGACTGACTTTACGGGGTTTGTCCACTTTCATCCTTTCATTGTTCTCATTTCAAAACACGATCAATTTGCCCACGTCAAATTTATTTTTCTTGCAAATTATCGGTAACCAAACAGAGGCGATGAGCAATAGATAACATATGGACGGCTATCTTATGTCATCACTATCCATTTTTGTCTACACAGTATGTGCGTATGCATGCAATATAATTATTATTACGTCAAACAGAGGATGAACACCATTATATATAGCTTCATGACATATAACGGAAGAAAAAGAAATTTCCTCCCTCTTCATAAAAAACGGGAGGGAAACTTGGGAAAGCTTTGTATATTTTTATCAAAAAATTAAAATAAACGAATTATAATATATATAGTTTATTATTTTATTAAAGAATATTTGAATAATATATTCTTGCTATTTTTCAATTCAATTCCGCCGACAACTATAAGAGCAAAGAGATGCAAATGCGGAAGAAAAATAAAAGAGGGTGGTAAAAACTGTAATTCTGCAAATAAGTACGTGCCTACGTGGCACGATGTAACATGTCTCTTTCAGTAACCCGATCCAACGGCTAAAAAGCAAGGTAAAACATGCTCTTGAATCACACTGAAAATCCACCGCCTCGTGGAAAACATAGAGAACAAAAAAGAATACGCATTTGCTTACTGTTGTA
This sequence comes from Balakata baccata, assembly GCA_949630135.1. NCBI lineage: Eukaryota > Viridiplantae > Streptophyta > Magnoliopsida > Malpighiales > Euphorbiaceae > Balakata > Balakata baccata. The sequence continues at coordinate 710 of CATIWF010117777.1, forward strand.
GACTTCCCCTCTGCCTCACTGTTAATAATAATACAAATAATAATAATCAAAAGAAAAAGAAAGCTTAAAAAAGGAAAAATCGCATTCTCTTCGATATTCTCCATTTTTCTCCTCAATTTAGTCGATTAGTCATCAGTTTTTAGATCTCAGATCCAAAGGTACAACTTCTCTGAATCTATCTTTGTTATGTGTCTCCGTTCTTTTCTTAGCGGAAATGATCTTTCAGTGATTTTAGTGACTAATCGATCATTTTTTTAATGTCAGTTTCATTTCTTAGATTCTTTCAACTTTCCTTTTCCTCCTATTTCTCTTGAGAAATTCGTGATTTTACGCGATTTTTTTTTCAGTCTAGAATCGCTCGGAAAGGCTTCTACATTACGGTCATTTTATATGTGTTGTTTCTTTTGATCTTAATTGATTCTTCAATAACCCTAAAAATTTACGGTTAATTTATAGTTTCTTAGTTTTCGATGGTCTTTCAGTCTAATGCAGCAGAGTGTGATATTTTTTTTTTTGTGCTTCTGATCACGTTATCACGTTATTTGTTTCTTCTTTGATAGGGTAAGAAGCTTAATGGAGTTAGCACAACTAGAAGCATTGTGCGAGAGGCTGTATAACTCGCAGGATTCCGTGGAGCGAGCTCATGCGGAGAACACTTTGAAATGCTTCTCGATGAACACCGATTACATTTCGCAATGCCAATACATTCTTGATAACGCATTGACTCCTTATGCATTGATGCTTGCTAGTTCTAGTCTGCTGAAGCAAGTTACCGAGCATAGCCTCTCGTTACAGCTCCGTCTTGACATCCGTAACTACCTTGTTAACTATCTGGCCACCAGAGGACCTGAGTTGCAGCCTTTTGTCATCGCATCTTTAATTCAGCTTCTGTGTCGAGTTACCAAGTTTGGGTGGTTTGATGATGATAGATTTAGAGATGTGGTTAAGGATTCTACGAAATTCTTGAGTCAGGTGATGCTTTTGTTTAGAAAGATTAGCTATTAGTGGGCATTCTTTATCTCGAGATTAGATTAGTTGTGGTATACGTTTTCTTTATTTAATATTTTTATTTTAGCGTACTGGCGGAATCATATAAATGCTTCTATGTTGCTGTTACCAGTGTTTCTTTTTGTTTCTCTCTGAATTTGGATGCTGTGTATTAGTATAATGCCATTCAATGGTGCATTACTCTTCAGATAGTTGTTGATTATGAAAACTTTCTCAACAGGCTACATCAGAACACTACGCCATTGGCTTGAAGATACTGAACCAACTTGTCTCTGAGATGAATCAGGTGGGTCTATTGAATTTGAAAAATTTCTCAATATTATGGTGATTATTTTCTGTTTCTCAAATGAAAATGTCATGTAATCTTCTGAGAGGAACAGATGCTATTGAAAAAGTAGATATTGTAGGAATATATATGAATATGATGTTTTCTTTATGTAAAGTAGAGACGCAAATTTTCGTGTCATTTCTAGTATAATTTTCCTTTTCTAAAGGGAAAACTACATTTAGCTCGCCTACTACACAAGGGGCCTTAAAAGGAAATATCAAAAGACTGCAGGCATGGTAATACTGATGTGCCTTTGATGATTGGTACCATGTATTTATTTATCTCAGCTACAACACATGGGGTCTTAAAAAAATATCACAAGAGTACCATTGTGCCTTTGTCTCCTATCTACATCATGCAATGCATTCATTGCTTTGTGTATGAATCAGAGGCTTAGGGGTCATCCATGTGCTTGGGTGAATGTAGAATTTGATTAGGTTTTGACATTGTGGAACACTTTCAGTCATCGGTCGTATTTGATTCAACCGGAGTATGTGCTGAATATTCCTGGCATATTTGATTCAACCGGAGTATGCTATTATCTGTACAATTAGTTTTGTGAGATATCGATGAAAGTCTTTCATCTTTCATATTTTATTTTATAAATTAATTTTTCAATTAGAATTTGACCTGTTCATATTCTCTTTTATGGCTTCTAGTTGTGCTGCTGCTACAAATTTTATAGATATATATGCACTAACGTTTACTTGTTGTTTAATTTCTCAGCCTAACACAGGATTGCCCTCAACGCACCATCGAAGAGTAGCCTGCAACTTCAGGGATCAGTTGCTTTTTCAAATATTCCAAATATCTTTGACCTCATTGTGTCAATTGAAAAATGATGGTAATGTTGTGCTCTTTCTTTCCTTTATCCTCCCTTGCTCTCTCTCTCTCTCTTGTTTTCTTTAACCTTTCTGCTGTCTGTATTAATCTTCCCTTGTCCCTTTTGCTGTCTAGATTTATTAGTTTTTGTCTGCTCTGCCTTTTTTGGTTTTTTTTTCCCTGAAATTTTGGATAATGTGGGGTGCAGTTGCTAGCAGATTGCAAGAGTTGGCACTTTCCCTTGCACTCAAATGTTTATCTTTTGATTTTGTTGGGACGTCGATTGATGAAAGTTCAGAAGAGTTTGGTACTGTTCAGGTTCTGATTTCCTTCTTTGCAAATCAATTGACGACCTTCAAAAAGTGTTCAGTTATTTATTGTTATTGTAAGTAAATACATTGGTAATTCTATAGATTCCATCATCTTGGAGGCCAGTTTTGGAAGATCCATCAACGTTGCAGACATTTTTTGATTACTATGCTATTGCAACACCTCCCCTTTCAAAGGAGGTTAGTTACAGTCTTGCTGGTCTTATGTTTCATTCTTCTTGGATTAACATGGCATGCTATTATTTTATTGAACTGTACCTTGCTGAAAAAGGAAATATCATAAAGTATCATGATAATCAATTATATGAAGTTAATATTGACAAGGGATTGTTCAGAGAACATCCAAATCAACCAAACATGTATGCCTAATTAGTTTTAGGTTTTGCTTTGATGTGTTTTAAAGATTTTGTATCAAAGCAAATACACATTTGTAATAAGTTTGATGTAAATTTGAAAGCAATCTAAATTAAAATATGTTTGGAAGGTCCAAGGCAAGTGGTCTTCTTCCTTCAGCCTAGGACCTTTATTTGGGCTTGACCAATTGAAATTTTCCCATAAAAGAAGTTCTGCTTTCTATTTCTGTAATTAGTGGGAATGATATGTTGGTGATCATTCCTTTATAATATATTAATATTGAACGTAAATTGGTTGATGCTTTTATGGATTTGAATTGTATCCTTTGAATGAGCATGGACTGATCTCTTGTTGAGCTGTTTATTCTTCATTGTTCTTATGTATATATTAAAAGTGCAATGTAGGATTGGTGTACCTCATATATTTGGATGCGGAGGTACAAGACAAGTGGTCTTCTTCTATCTGCCCATGACTTCTCTGTGGGCTTTGATTTTCCCTTTGAAATAAGTTTTCTTTTCTATTTCTTTAATGAATATGAATGAGATATTGGAGATTATTCTTTCATAATATTGCACACAAATTGATTGATGCTTGTGTATATTATCTAGTGCAGGAGATTATTCCTTCATAATATTGCAGCTGCACACAAATTGGTTGATGCTTGCATATATTCTCTAGTGTGTGCTTTGAATGAGCCGATCCTGGATTCTTGCTGAACTGTTCATCGTTTATTGTTTTCATGTACATTTGAATCTGCAATAGAGGATTGTTGTATCTCATATATTTGTAGGCTACTAGGCTTGATATTGTTGAGAGTTAGAATATCATTCATAAACCTTTTTCTGAATTCACCATATTTTCTTTCTTCAAAATGCAAGTCCATTGTCATTTTCACTTCTGATTCTCATTTCTTAGGATTCTTATACCTTTCTTTATAGGCCTTGGAGTGCTTGGTCCGGTTAGCATCTGTGCGGCGTTCATTATTTACAAATGATGGTGCCCGTTCGAAGTTCTTGGCACATTTAATGACAGGAACCAAAGAAATCCTACAAACAGGGCAAGGTGCTGTTGCCTGTTGCTTTCTTCCTATGTCTTTCTTGTATGGCACTAAGATATTATAAATTACTGAACAGAGGTTAAACTGTTATGCAATCATTTCGGTGTTCTATACTATGATATTCTTTTGTAAAGTTAATGATTTTGCTTTTAATGGAATTTATGGAGATTGAAAGATTATTATTGCACAATTGTAATGAGGACCAGTATAGAGGAATAGAGGATTAGTATGTTCTTGGCTTGTTCTGCCTTTTCAAAAAGAAAAAGAAAAATTCTTGGGTTGTCCTTCAGGAGCTATTAGAGACTCTTTAAACGCCTTGGAGCTAGATTGGTGGGTGTAAGCTTGCACCTTGGGAGCTTTTAGAGAGTCATCTTTAGTTGTTATTCAGCTGGATTGAGGGTTTCTGGTCTAGATGTTTTTGCTATGCTGGTTGATGTGGTTTGAATTTTTGACAAGATCCCTCATTCCTTATATTATAGTCTGCTTTTTCTTGCTTTATTGAATTTAATCACTTATTTTGAGAGAAAGATAAGAAAGAGAGAGAACTTGATGCATATTTTTCTGCATTTAGTTTTTACTTTATATCTGGTATTTTATGATCATTTCTTGGAAGTTGCATTACTGCTTATCTCTTAAATCCTCTCTTGATTGATTTTGTTTGCATCACAGCCTAGTTAAAAATTTTCAGAACTTGAACCTATTTATCTCCAAGCAGCAGTTAATGTTAAAGAAATGTAATTCTTAAGTATACTAAGAAAATTTATCTTCATATGTGGACTCTGCACTTGCATGATGTTATGTGATTGTGATATATTACCATCACAAGCTTAATCTGCATTATTTTTTTCAGCCAAGCTATAAATCTATTGTGTTAATTTTAAAGTTTATACTTTTACATGAATGCTTGCGCTTGTAGAAGGTGGCAATGGGTCTTTACAGAATGTTCCTGACTTCTATCCATTGATGGTGTTTAAACTGCTGTGTGCATGGGCAGTTCATCTGCATGTGTGAGTGTGTGTGTTTGTCTATCAATCTACATTTATTTGGCTTCTGATTATGTGTGGATTGGGTATCAGGTCTTGCTGATCATGATAATTATCATGAGTATTGTCGTCTTCTAGGACGTTTCAGGGTGAACTATCAGGTAATTTGTTGGATAAATTTTGATATTGCATTTGTATAGACAAAAAGATTCCTAGCAACAGTGAAAAATTGTGTGGTAAAAGCTTTTGGTTTTCAATTTAATAAATTTTGTGCATGCAGATATTGTTCTTCTTATTCTTTTGCATTTAACAACAGCATTCTGCCACACAATTTAATATCTATATTTATGCATGTTCATGTGTTCTTAATTAGAGAAACTGCTTCACCATATTACGCTTTAAAAGTATTCTGTTGTTTTGCACAAAAAAGAAAAACAAAAAAAGGTTTTTCGCTAATTTATGGTGATTTACCTGTAATCACTAATTCATTTAGGAATTACCCCACAAATGAATCCTTTGTGCGGGATTCGATGTTTTGATGAATTCTGTTGCTTCAATCTTCAATCATGATGGTTGGGAGAGTTTGGGAGTGCAATATATTTGGAAATCCAAATCAGCTTTTTCCTTTAGTTATTTCCCAAACCTCTAGATGTGTGTGTTGCACTTGCATCATTCTGGTTTGGAAGTACTGTCTGATTGTTTTATGTTGATGCTGCACCAAGGTGCATTCTTGTATGATTCACTTTGTCAAACTTTTAGCTGGTTCCTTTTGTCAGCTCACTTCGTAAAAAATTTATCCATGATTGTTATTTCGTTAGACTTGCTATTATTATTTTTTCAAGTCCATAAACTTCAAGTTTGCTTTTTCAATGTGTGAAATTGTGCTGCAGTTGTCAGAGCTTGTGAATGTGGAAGGCTATGGTGATTGGATACAGCTGGTAGCAGAGTTCACTTTAAAGTCTTTGCAGTCTTGGCAGGTTGACTCGTCTTGATGAATCCATTCTTTTTTCCCCCAGAGGATTGATGATAATAATTTATTCTTATTTTTTTGGATAATTGGCAGCTTTAATTTTTCCTTTTCTTTTAGAGCCGAAAACCTATATTTAGAATCAATAACGCATCTCTGATTTGAAATGCTGATTAATCAGTGGGCCAGCAGCAGTGTATACTACCTTTTGGGGCTGTGGTCCAGATTGGTGTCATCAGTACCATATTTGAAGGGTGATGCACCGAGTTTGCTTGACGAATTTGTTCCCAAAATTACTGAAGGGTTTATTACATCAAGGTTTAACTCTGTGCAGGTATGCTTTTTCTCAGGCCAGATCAAGACCTTTTTCCTACCACCAAAACTAATCACAGTTTTTATCTTTTTTTTTTTTAACATTTTGGTAATTAATTTTTTTTATTCCCAAATTTTTAATTTGGGAAAGTTTATGGATCAACAAGTAGAATTCTTGAATTATGTTTGCTCTAGTGCTCATTATCATTTAGATTATGCAACTAACTTTTAAGATTAGGGTAAAATTGCCAAGAAAAAAAAAGTGAAAACGTTAGGATATATTTTGTTGTTGTGCCTTTTGTTATGGACTGATTTGATCTTTCAGTTTCCACTATTAAGCATTTCATTTGCTTCTCTGTATTCTGTAGGCTGGATTCCCAGATGATGACAATCCATTAGACAATGTTGAACTTCTTCAGGATCAGCTAGATTGCTTTCCTTATCTCTGTAGATTCCAGGTTCAATTGCTATATATTCCATGCACTTGTTGCTTTCTTAACCTGAAGATTTATAGGTTTGAATTATATAATTGTACTGTTTCTGATACTGGTTTTAGTATGCATGAAAATTCTGTTGTTACCAAGTGCATGCTATTTTGAATTCTGTTAAATTCATTGGCTTAATGATACTTTCCTTTTTTTTTTTTTTGACAGTATGAAAAGAGTGGTTTATATATAATTAACATAATGGAGCCTATTCTGCAGTCATACACGGTATGGTAGTTTGGATTGATTAGGGTGCTTTTGATGTTAATTACATGTGGATTGATGCATGATGTTAATTTAAATCATTAAGTTTAAATGGCTTACACTGTTACACAGGAAAGAGCAAGAGTACAGACCTCTGACAGCAATGAACTTTTTGTTATTGAGGCAAAGCTTGCTTGGATTGTTCATATCGTTGCAGCTATTCTTAAAATCAAACAATCTACTGGCTGTAGGTAATTCTGTTTTTTTTTTCCAATTATTTTTTTACCTTTTTCAGTTTGCCTCATTTCTATTTGGAGAAGTACTTTTCTTGTGTTGGCAACTGCTGATGTGTTTGTTACATTTATCTTATGCAGTGTGGAGTCTCAAGAAATGCTTGATGCAGAACTATCAGCTCGTGTTTTGCAATTGATAAAGGTCACAGATAGTGGGCTACATATCCAGGTAATATAAGCAAGAATTGTTCTATTAGTGTTACATGTTTGGATGAGATTGTTTCTAGGGTTATTAATTCTGCAGATCGGCTCGTGAGCTTGGAATGTCATGTCTTTGAGAATAAATCTGATATGCATCTTGTTTAACTGTTCTTTGCAGCAATTCCATGGTCCTTGTTAATTATTGTTGCCCATGGCTGTATAAAGGGCTTCCACATAAACCTTTCAATCTTTCTACAACTAAGAGGGGCATCCCCTATTGAATACCTTTGGCAATATAATGATGTAACTTCTATATGTGCCCCTTTCTGGATGAGAAAAGATAAAGGATAAGAACGAACTAGTGGAGATGGCAAATGAAAGGCCTCACTAGCTAAACTCGTCAATGAACTTTGCATTACATACTGACTTATACCACCATTATCATGTTCTGAAATGGTATAAGAACTTAAGAAGCAAGATCTGATATATTCTTATCGGAGTGGCTCTAAACCAGTAGGAATATTATGATCACCTTTATCAGCCTGACTCCATCCTATAGAGCATTAACTTCCCCCTTGTGGTTTTGAGAGAGATCAAGTTGCTGAAATTTCTGGCACTATTATTGTGAATCTGTTGATTATTGCCTTGAATTGAGCATGAAGGTCCCCTGTCAGTAGTCTTTTTCTGCTGGAAGCTCAATTTTGTTAAAATGCTCTGTATGGATATCTATGCTCTTTTAACATGTTGGTGGCAAGCCCTCGTCATCAAAAGCTTTTTCTATACATTTGACTTGCAATAAATAACTAAAAACCTATCCTTGATTCCAAAATTTCCAAAATTTTGATATGTTTTTGATGTATCTGATGCTGCTTAAGTTTTTCATTCCGGTTTTTTAGCAGACTCTACATCCTGCCAAGCAATAAAATCTTAAAAAATGAAAAAGAGAATGAAGTTTGTAATGATTAGAAAATGTTCTCCTTTCTATAACACAACCCCTTCTTCAAATGTAACAGAGATATGGTGAACTGAGTAAGCAAAGACTTGATCGAGCAATTCTCACCTTCTTTCAACATTTCCGAAAGTCTTATGTGGGTGATCAGGCTGTCCACTCATCAAAGGTAATGAAATGTCTCATTCTTCTATATGTTCCTGATTTATCTGAATAATCCTCAAGTGTTCCTATTTCAATTGCAGCAGTTATATGCTCGATTGTCTGAGCTTCTTGGAATACATGATCATTTGGTATTGTTGAATGTGATTGTTGGAAAGATTGCTACTAATCTAAAGTGTTACACGGAGGTAATTGTTTATTCATGAGCTGTGTTAGTTATAAAGTTGCAGTTGTTGATGCTATTATATCTTTATTTGTGCTTATTTCAGAGTGAGGAGGTCATTGACCACACTTTAAATTTGTTCTTGGAATTGGCATCTGGGTTAGTCCTACTGCCCCTTTAGCTAAAAAAATCTATCGTTTTTTCCCCCTTTTCCTCAATAAATTAGTGTATTTTTCTCAGTGGTTGCCTGTTTGATAATCGACTCAACTTTTTGTTTGTGTGTTTTATTTATTTTATATTTACAGATATATGACTGGGAAGCTGCTTCTGAAGTTGGAAGCTATCAAATTTATAGTCGCTAACCATACTGTAATCTCAGTTCTGACATATATCTTTGGTGTTCTATAATACTGCTTCTAATTCAGAATATTGATCAACCAGTAACCTAAGATGTTTTTTTTCCTCCTTGAATTTAGAGAGAGCACTTTCCATTTTTAGAAGAATATAGATGTTCGCGCAGCAGAACAACATTTTATTACTCTATTGGTTGGTTAATATTTATGGAGGACAGCCCTGTGAAATTCAAGTCTTCAATGGAACCGCTTTTGCAAGTACTCTCTCTCTCTTCCTCTGCTTCCCTCATTTAGAACCTCATCAGGTTGCTTAGAAGTTAGTCAGTGAGCGACTTCAAAATTACTTATCTGCTTACTGGGCATTTCTCATGAAAAGTTTGGTTCTTTTTTTAGCAAACTCATAATGAACCTATAGGTCCTTAGGGGACAATTTTAAATATCTAATTGGCTCATGTACTTGCAGCCTTATTCCTCATCATGCTTTTCCATTCACAGTCATGTTTTATGAGTGTGGATTGGTTCTGTAATTTCCTTGTCAGATTGATTTATTTGTTGATTTATTGTACTTGCTGGCTTAGGTTTTCATCAGTTTGGAATCAACACCTGAACCAATGTTTCGAACTGACGTGGTGAAGTACGCTCTAATTGGGTTGATGAGAGATCTTAGAGGAATTGCTATGGCTACAAACGGGTAAGCATATTTCTGATATTTGAGATCTATTTACACGCGATAACAGCTAAACTTTTGTGTCCCCCATTCAATAATTCTCAGTCGCAGAACTTATGGGCTTTTATTTGATTGGCTTTATCCTGCTCATATGCCACTTCTCTTGAAAGGCATATCACACTGGGCAGATACACCAGAGGTATAGAGATAACATTAATTTCTACTTTGACATTCTTGAATCATATGCTATATAAGACCCATTGACCTAAGGTAATCCTAGCCTTTGCCTTATTTTATAATTTTCTACATTACTGAGCTTCATTTATTTTGTTGGTAATGAATCCCAATTTTATCACTATATAGGCTTTTAATTTAGGCTGTTCTCCATTTCTTAACCGTTTGTGAACATCTGTTTTGCCTTCTTTTTTTTGCCCTCTTTCGAAATCTTATTTTCAATGCCTTGCAAGTGGCCCTATCTCTACTTGATAAAACTGAGTTTATGCTAAAAGCTCATTGTGGTGGCTAGCACATCACCTTAAACATGTATCCTGGAAGATCAAGGGTTAAGCTCCTCTATGCCTAAGATGTCATGATTGTCTTGATTTGCAAACTCTAAAACTTGAATTTTAGAAACTATAAGGGGTTAATTTCATTTATAGTCACTAAAACTTTACTCTTATTGCAGTAAAATCACATAACTTTTTTTTGTCTCAATAAAATCATTTAACTATATTTTCATTTTACTAAAATTACTTCCAGTCAATTTTCGATTTAGGTTATTGCAGTAAAATCACATAACTTTTTTTTGTCCCAATAAAATCACTTAACTATATTTTTATTTTACTAAAATTACTTCCAGTCAATTTTCGATTTACGTTACTGGAAATCTGACGTAGTAGTTAACGTGTCACCAGAAATTAACCTAGAGTGACTTTAGTGAAATGAAAACATAATTTAGTAATTTTTTGGGACGAAAATTTTTTTTGTGATTTTACTGCAATAAAAACAAAGTTCAGTGGTTATAGAATAAATTAACTCAAACTATAAGCCTCAAGAGCATCTGTAGTTTTATATGACTGTGAATGGTGCCTTTCCAGTTCTTTACGTTGTTGATGGTAAACATGCATTTTTAATTATATCAATATGATCTTTGTTTATATTTCACCATCTCTGATTTACAATTGGTGCCTTTCTAATGTAGCTGCATCAGTTAACTCTCTCTCTCTCTCTCTTTTTTGGTGGTGAATCATATTGCTTTGAGAGATTTGATTTTGGATTTCGTTATTTACATCATTCATCTGTTGGCACTTGGTTGTATTTTTTTTTCCTAACATAGTAATAGGCTTATACTTTGGCTCAACACTGCAGGTTACTACCCCATTGTTGAAATTCATGTCAGAATTTGTGTTGAATAAAGCCCAACGTTTAACTTTTGATTCTTCTTCTCCAAATGGAATTCTTCTTTTCCGGGAGGTCAGCAAACTCATTGTAGCTTATGGCACCAGGATTTTAGCTCTTCCAAATGTTGCTGATATATATGCCTACAAATACAAGGGAATATGGATTTGTTTCACTATTCTCTCCAGAGGTTAGACTATGAATGCCTTTTACTTCATTGAACTAGTGGCTTCAATGCGTTGTAGTTGTCAAAGTTCCCTTACTTTTCATGCTTGCTTGCTTATTGATTCTGCTGTTTATTATTGTATTTTTGCATAATCAAATATAATAAAGTGCAAAGTTCCGAGGTCATTTCAGTCATTGAAGTTCATTATGTGCATATCTATATTCTGCTGTCACCTTGTCTCAGCAACTTTCTTTGGAATAGTGTTTCTACTGGGCTTTGATCTATACAAATTGTTTGCTAATCTGATAGACAAGCGGGACTTGATGAATCCATCAGGATACAGTTTGGAGTATGGAGTTAATAGTGGGGTTAATTTAATTTAATTTATTTTTTTCTGTTTCATCCTTTTTAGTAGCTATTATATGCTCCTTGTATATGAATGCACCACACTTCTCTGGGAATTTGTTTGCTTGATGAAATTTTTGTATGGGAGAACCAGAGAATGGACTTCCCTAGAGAATGCAACTTGAGAAGGGTACATAAGAAAACCTATTGGAGACCTTTTGATGGTTTGTAGGTGGCCACCCAAAAGAGGTTCCTTTGGAGGAGAGGGGGATATTTTTTTAGATGTCAGTTCATAGAATGGGGGATGATTTCTCTTGCTTTCCAGAAAAGTGGGTAGAATTTAATGAAGCCTATCTTGGGAAGTGGTTGTGGAGGTTCGTGGGTGATAAGTATAATTTTGGAGGTTGATGACTATGGCCAGATCCAAAGAGGCATATTCATCAGCTTAAGCTTTGGTCAGTGATTTTTACCATTTTTGGGAGGAGTTATGCTTAGGTCAGTTCCTTCAGTTTGGTCATTTTTATTTATGTATTTTTTATAGTCATTTAGGTGAGTGAAAATCGCTCTATATGGCTAATCATAAATGTCAGGTTGGAATATGATGGGTGGATACCAGTGTCTAATAAAAATTCCATGATATGAGGTTATGGTATGGAGGCATACCTTATCCATTTTCATTATTCTGAGGCAGGTTTATTTGTTTTGGCAAGTTTCTCCAAGTGGAATTCCTGTTCAAAATCAATCCCAATGTTTTTTGTCAATGGTTTCAGGCAGGGATTCTCTGATTATAAATTTGTTTGACATGATAATGATGTTTAAGAAGGGATGTTTGTGACAGGTAATGGAGATTTTAATTGGATGAAAGACCTTTTGAGTTCAAAGAACACTTCGTGTTGACCAAGAAAGACGATTGTTACCATATTGTCCCTAATTTTACTATCTTTGTCATAGAATGTCCTTTTTATTTTTAATTTTTTTAATATAATAGCTATATGATGGTAAATGGACTCACCAATTTGTTTGATGCTTTATTTAATTCTTACTGGCTGTAAAGTCATTGAGAAACTATTTTTGGAAAAAAAAATGGTATCAATCTGAGTTTCATCTGTACCGATTATTGACAGCTCTTGCGGGCAACTATGTTAATTTTGGTGTGTTTGAATTGTACGGAGATAGAGCCCTTGCTGACGCACTTGACGTTGCTCTAAAGATGACACTGTCAATTCCTCTGGCTGATATATTGGCATTCCGGAAGGTATAATTTACTCCTCGGTTATTCTTTATGAATAATATCCTATAGGCCTTCTTTTTATTCCATGTTTATTTTTCAAAGTTTAGTTCTTTTAGATATATTGGTGCATCTTACTGTACTGTACTTTGGTTTTGGTTTAGGGTTAATCGCTAAAGATTAAGGTTTGATCTATATCCTCTCTTTTCTTTCTTATAATTAAACACTCGATTTTTTGAATTTTTCTAAAATATCACTCTAGTCTCACAAATTAAAAACTATACCCTAGTTGACCCTATTCTTCAGTACTTGACTTCAAAAATGTTTGTCTCCCATGCTTTAGATTAATATGCATCTGTCACTTCAGAAGGTTATCCTTGCAACGCACACCAAGGGTATTGATAGTAGGCCACCTTAAACTGGTAGTGATGTTTGGGTTACTGTTAGAACTTTACTGTCCGTTTGGTACATGGGACTGCATAGTTAATTCCATGTTTGGTTCAAAAAGTCAAGTTTGGCTTAGTAATACTTGGGGCTTACTAAACCCGTAGAATCAGTCTTAACTAAAACCCACTTCCTCCATATCTTTACTAATTCTTTCCTAATGGGATTACTAATCCCTACCTTCATAAAATTATAAATCTTAAACTAGCCTTAGTATTTTACCTTTTTTCTCAAAAATAGCCTTAGTTTTGTTTTTTATTTTTCAACTGCCTATATAGAGCAAAAGATATTTAATTAATTAATTTATTTATTTCACTAATTTATCTCATTACTTAAACCGTCATACCAAACATGAGATCAATTTGGATTAGTTAATGCTAGGATTAAAATATTTCTGCCAAACTAGGATTAACTTAACTAATCCTATGACTTAACTAAGCCTAGCATTAACAGTAATCCTATGGCTTAAGCAATCCATAATGGGCAGTTAGTGTGGTGGAATTGTCTTATGTTAAATGGGTGCTTCTTTCTTTCTACATTGTAGATTTTGTGAATTACCTCTCATTCATGATCTCTTTGCTTTGTTTCCTGACATTATGAGTCAGTTTTCTTGAGCTTGCCTGTCAAATGATTATTACTGTTTACTTTTCTGACTTGTAATACAAGTTTGCAATATTTTTTGTGGGCAGCTGACAAGGGCTTACTTTGCATTCTTGGAGGTTTTATTCAGCAGCCATATTGTTTTTATATTGAATCTGGACACAGCCACCTTTATGCATATTGTTGGGTCCTTAGAATCTGGCCTCAAAGGTCTGGATACCAATATCTCATCACAGGTATGTCATGGTGATACTATCAATGGTCATCAGTTTTCTTAACTAGGTACAGCTGTTATTTTCAGTTTAGAGATAGTTTAGACATCTTGCTTGAGTATGTACATTGTAAACTGTTTTTATCTCAAGATATAGTTATGATCTTGCGGATGCCTTTTACTAAAGCTATAAAATTTCATATCAGTGTGCATCTGCTGTTGACAATTTGGCTGCTTTTTATTTCAACAACATCACATTGGGGGAGGCACCAACTTCACCCGCTGCAATTAATCTTGCTCGACATATTGCTGACTGCCCCAATCTATTTCCAGAAGTAAGCTATTGCAATTCTTCATTGCTTGTTGTAAAAAGAGAAAATTCTCATTAATTTCTAAATTTTAGTATATACAACAACTTATATGCACTATCTTTTATATACACCAGCTTCTACAACTGAACTTCCTAAAATAACTAGAATTCCTAAATTAGTGGTAATCTAAATATCGTGGAATCTTCCCTATTTATAACAGAATAAATCTCATTAAATAAAATAAATACTATTTCCTAGAATCATCCCCGTAATCCGACATTAGTAACTCAACAATTGTCATATCCCATGCTAAAAATGGCATGTATTTTCTTGCAAAATAATGGCGATAGAATCGGAGAAGAACTGATTCAAGTTTTCATTCGATGGAAATGGAGGTTACAAGCTGAAATTAGAGACACAGGCAAATTTCCCTAAGCCGAAGCATAACACCCAAAATACATGCATACACCCCTTAGTTGTTCTCTACTTTATATATTTTTACTCCCGCAAAAGGCGCACCACAGAAATGTGATGACCACATCTGCCCTGGCCCACCAACCCAAACAGCTGGTCACTTAGAGGAAATATTCCCCGGTTTGTGACGTCTATAATACTTAAGAAGGATTGGAGTGCCAGAAGCTCCATGCGTTTGGCGAATTCCCAAAACCTCTGCTGGTTCCACATTCTAAACCAAATCAGCAGAGAGAAGAGAAGGAAGAGGCTGGTTGCACCTACTGCCTTCTTGAGTTGGGAAATATGAAAGATGGGGTGTATATTGGCGGTGGCAGGCAAGTCCAGCTTGTAAGCCACATGCCCAACACATTCCAGCACAGCATAAGGCCCAAAATAGCGGGCAGACAACTTCTCAGTTCTCTGCACAGCAATGGACTTCTGCCTGTATGGTCTGAGTTTTAAATAAACAGGATCTCCAATCTGAAATTGAATATCCTTCCGTTTGCCATCAGCTATTTTCTTCATCTGCTGCTGGGATATGTGAAGATGAGCTTTCAAGGCTTCTAATATACCATCCCTTTCCAACAACATCTCATCTAAAGAAGCATTGCAAGAGCTGCCACTGCCATACTGCAACAAGGAAGGAGGATCCTGGCTGTTTAAAGCTTTAAAAGGAGTCATTTTAATAGCTGAGTGATATCAAGAATTGCACCAAAATTCAGCCCATGCCAACCATTTTGCCTAAGACTTTGGTTTATTACCATTAAAACACCTAAGATAAGTCTCTAAACATCGGTTAACTACCTCTGTCTGTCCATCTGTTTGGGGATGATAGGCGGAGCTTTTCTTCAATTGAGTTTCTTGTAGAGAAAATAAGGCTGTCTAAAAGTTGCTTAAAAAGATTTTATCGTGGTCGGAAACAATTGATTCCGGAAAGCCACGAAGCCGAACAATTTCCTTAATGAACATTTCTGCAATTCCTTTTGCTGTAAATGGGTGTTTCACCCCAAGGAAATGAGCATATTTGCTTAATCGGTCAACCAAAACCAAAGATTGCATCTAACCCATCTAAACGTGGCAGCCCTTCGATGAAATCAAGACTAATATCTGACCAGACCTGTTGTGGAATGGGGAGAGGCTGAAGAAGTCCAGCCGGGGACAAGGTGGAGTAGTTCTGCTGCTGACATACTATACAACTGGAAATGTATTTAGCAATATCCTATTTCATCCCTATCCAATAGACTCCACAGAAAATACGCTGGTAGGACTTTAATACCCCTTCATGTCCGCCTATAGCTCTTGCATGATACTCCTCCAAGAGTTTTGGAATGAAGGGAGATCTTCGTTATAGCACTTTTCTTCCCTTGTACAAAAGGCAACCATCACTTATAGTATAATGGGAATCCAAATCAAGGTTTGCAGCCAAAGAGTTCTTAATCTTCACCAACTCGTTATCTTGCTCAATTTGGGCATTAACTTCAGCCATATCAAGAATACCAAAAGTTGTTAAGACAAAAGAAGCTTGCTCGTTAGGAATACAGCGGGATAAAGCATCTGCCACCCTGCTTTCACTTCCAGGCTTGTAATGTATTTCAAAATCAAACCTAATCAACTTAGAAATCCATTTTTGCTGCTCCATGGATGTAACCCGCTGTTCCAAAAGATGTTTGAGGTTCTTTTGATCAATTCTAATGATGAATTTGTGCCTCCACAAGTAATGACGCCATTTCTGAACCACCACCACAATTGCGAAAAGCTCTTTCTCGTACACTGATTTAGGCCTAACATGAGGTGATAGAGCTTGGCCAAGAAATGCTATAGGCCATCCTTCTTGCATAAGAACTGCACCTATCCCATACTCAGAGGCATCGGTTTCTACCACGAAAGTTTTAGAAAAATCCGGTAATGACAACACTGGCATCGTGGTCATTGCTGCCTTCAATTGTTGGAATGCTTGCGTTGCTTTAGGTGACCAATGGAAGTTATATTTTTTAAGCAATTGAGTTAAGGGCCAAGCAATGTTTCCATACCACACACAAATCTTCGATAGTAACTTGTTAACCCAAGAAATCTCCTAAGTTTGGTGACTCCTTTTGGTATGGGCCATGACAACATTGCTTCAATCCTTCTTGGATCTGCTATTACCCTTTCAGCTGAAATTTTGTGACCTAGGTACTCAATATGCTGCTGCCTGAAACTGCACTTCTTTCAGTTAGCATAGAACTGATGTTGCTGGAGTAGTTGAAAAACCCGCTGCAAATATTGCATATGCTCCTCCATAGCGTGGCTATAAATGAGAATAGTTGAGAAATATAAGTACAAACTTTTGCAGATTTTCCTGAAACAAATCATTCACGACTGATTGAAAGGTAGCCGGTGCATTTGTGAGCTCCAACGGCATTACGAGGAATTCATAGTGCCCTTCTTCGAGACATCTTCAATTCCTACTCGTATTTGATAGTAGCCAAATGTTAAATCAATTTTAGAGAAGATATTAGCTCCCTGTAATTCATCCAACAATTCATCAATCACATGTATTGGAAATCTATCGGGCACAGTGGATTTGTTCAATGCACGGTAGTTCGCACAAAATCTCCAACTGTCGTCTTTCTTACGAACCAACAAGACCGGGCTAGAGAAAGTACTCACACTCGGTTTGATTGTTCCAGCTTGCAACATCTCCTTAACCAACCTTTCAATCTCATTTTTCTGTGTATATGGGTATTTATAAGGGCGAACATTGATAGGTGAAGTACCTTCTTTAAGGACAATTACATGCACCTGGTTCCTTGGTGGAGGTAGACCAGCAGGCATGTTGAAAATTCCCTGGAATTCATGAAGAAGGCCCTGAATTCGTGAATCAATATCCTTATTCTCCCTATCCGGAACCGCTACTAGGCTTGACAGCTCCACAATCACACCATGGCCGACCTTGGTTACTATTTTGAGCATTGAATTAAGAGAAATTTGAGACTTCAACAGCCCTTGATCTCCCTTCAGAGTTGTTACAGAATATAATATCCTAATTAGATAATCCCCTAATTAGTGGTAGCAAATATCCTAATTAGATAATTCCCCAATTAGTGGTTGTAAATATCCTAATTAGTATAGTATCCTAACTAGTATAGTTGTTTTATTAGCATTCCATCTTTGTATATAAATATGTAAAGCTTGTAGCAAAAACACAAAAAATATATTTCCACATCTCAGTTTTTACATGGTATCAGAGCGTTAGAGAGTGAGATTTGGGTCCATAACATATTTTTCCAGATTTTGGTTATCTGTCAATTTGACATATTAGGGTTCCAAAATTGGGTCATCCACTTGGAGTGATCTTCTGTTATCACCACCATTTGGCTCGCCTTTGTCTATACAATACATTTGTAGGCTTGGTTAAGGTTATACTCTCTTAGTTTTGCTACTCACTTGAGACCAGGTTCTGTTTACTCACTTTTTCGGATTTGTAGATTCTAATTGTGATTTGTTGCTTCTGTTTTGTTGGGATTATTGTTTTTGTGTGAGTTATGGCTGACAAAAAACAATTAGTGTTTCTGATGTGATTCCGGTAATGTCTAAAATTACGGAACACAAACTCAATGGCTCTAATTATATGAATTGGAGTAAGACGATTCGTCTTTATTTACAGAGTATTGAAAAAGACCAACATATGACTAACAATTCATCTAAAGATGATTCTAGACAGACATGGTTGAAGGAGGATGCTCTGTTATTTTTGCAGATTCGCAATTCTATTGATAGTGAGGTTATTGGCTTGATTAATCACTGTGAATATGTCAAAAAATTGATGAATTATTTAGATTCTTATATTATGGAAAAGGTGGCAAATCATTTTATCGTGCAGAGAAGCAAGATTAGTCTCTTCCTGCTTATTTTATGGATTTTAAGAAAACTTATGAACAAATTAATATGATACTGTCATTTAGTTCTGATGTGAAAGTTCAGCAGAATTAACGGGAGCAGATGACAATTATGAGCTTTTTAGTTGGTCTTCCTCCTGAATTTGAGACTACGAAGTCTCAGATACTTTCAAGTTCTGAGATTTCTTCTTTACATGATGTTTTTAGCATGATACTTCGCACAAAGGGAACTCCATCTGCTCAGCACAATAGTGCTCTTGTCAGCCAAAATCATGAGTTTGGACGTTCTTATTACAGAGGTGGTGGTAAAGGAGGGGGATCCAATTCTTTTGAGCCTTGAGCACCATAGTCAGGACTGATTGTATGCCATTATTGACATAAGCCATATCATATGAAGAAAGATTGCAGAAAGCTTCATAATAGAAATCAAAAAGCTCACCTTACTCATGTGGCAACCACTGTTGATGCATCTGAGAAATCAATTCTTATCCTTGCAGATGATTTTACCAAGTTCTCTCAGTACCGAGAA
>CATIWF010117839.1:0-10255 GCA_949630135.1 Balakata baccata
AAAAAAAAATCTGAATCTCTTTCTCTTATTTTGATAGAAAAATAAGTTACATATTTATAGAGGAAGAAAGACTCTAGAATCCCTACAATAAAGGAAATAATCAAATAATCAACAATAAAGGAAATAATCAAATAATCAACAATAAAGGAAATAATCAAATATGAAATCCTTATAATCAAGAAAATAACAAATTTTTCCTTGATTATAGGATTTTATTCTTAAAATCATATCTTTCCTAATTTACCAACAAAAACCTCCAACTCTTTCTCTAAAAGATTAACCGGCCTCGATGATTATCCTAAAGCATCATCACCCTTTACTTTTGCAATCTCTACTCTTAACCCTTTAATTCTATAAAGAAAATGTTTAAACTTAACTGAGGTCCAATCCTTCAAATTCCTCCAACAAACCCTTAATTTTTTTGAGATATTTAAGATACCCTCACCACCTGAAATTTGCCAAGCCTCTTTCATAACTGCTTCACATTGTTCATCAGTTCTCTAGAAGGATTTGAATCTAAACGTATCACCTTTGGGTCTGCAGCCACTTTCAATTCCCAAGCTCTGTATGTATGTCACCATTAATTTTAGAGCTTAATGATCATAACTTTAAAAGTCTAGCACCTCAAGGTCCTCACCCATAAAAGTTTCCATCCAACTCTCACTACACACAAACCTATTAGGCTGACATTGAATTAATTCAAAGTTTTGATGCCTATTCATCCAAGTGAATTTGTAACCCAGCTTTTTAGTTCTCACAGGGTGCAATATTCCATACGCTCCCCAAATTCTATCATCCTACTTAAGCATCTAGGTCAACCACTTTTTTTTCAATGTGTGATAAGATTTAATTGAAATCATCCTCTACCAGCCAGGGAAGAGAATTCAACTCTATCATTTGATAGTCTCCTAAGAAGTTCCCATGTCATATATCTTAGAGAAGCTTCACTTTGATTATAAATCCTAGTGAATCTCTATGTTTTATCGTTCCATTGAACAATAGAGTCAATATGTCCCAAAAAGTATGATTTGATAGAAACCTCAAAAGGCTACCTCCACATCATTATTAAACCACCACTAGCAGCCCCTACTGTGACCCACAATCTGATTAGAAAAATCCAAACAAAACTTGAACTTCTTACACTCTACATACGACAATTTGGACTCAAAAATAAAAATTAAAATGGGATCATGTTGATAAATCAATCTTTTAAGCTCCCTTAAAGCACAAGGGTTCCATAGTCCCCTGGCATTCCAACATATTCAACTCATTGTTGTTGTTGGTGTTGCTCTGCAACTTTTGCCGTGAATCAACTTTCAAGCTATTAGTTTTCTAAATTTTTATGCATCCCTCATTTACGTCTTCATCTCCTTCCACTTCATTGAAAAGTAGTTTCCCATGCTTTATTGCTGAGTAACCCAATAAGCTAGCTAATAATTTCTTTCGTGGACTTATTGAGAATAAAACAGGTCCTTTGCCTTTTCTAGCTTTTCCCTTCCATTTCCTCGGGCCATTTCCTTTTGATTTCCACTTGTCTGGGTCTCTACTTTTTTCTTCTCTATTAAACTCATTAGACCTGTTCATTCCAACAAGATTACTAAGCCTCAACTCCAACCTGTCTAAGATATTGGGGTTCATGGCCTCCACTAATTGTTCATCACTTTTTCCTTCTCCAAATCTTTATATAGTATCACTTTCTTTCTCTCTTCCTAAACCTTCAAAAATATGACAACTTTTATCCCCCTGTTCCTTTTCTTTTTTCCTTGAGCTTTTAATGGTACCTTCACTACTATCATTTCTCGCATCTTCTCTACCTCCCTCTCCTACTAGACTATCTAACCTTCTCAGACCTCTCCCATTCTTTATTTAAAGAAACCAAATTATCAGTTATATTTCTAGAGAAGTTTTACACTGAGTAAAAACTTCTTTTCCTTTTATTCTTCTTCGAAACCACAACTTTCAACCACGTCCTACAAGCACACTTCTCTATCGGAATAAAATTCTCTATATTCAAGTTGTAATCTCGGTGACTATGACCTATAATTCCATATCTATAGCAAAATTCTGGTAATCTCTCATAAGTTAAGATTATGGGAACATATTTATTAGAGCTTCCCATCTCTAGCATCAAGTTCCTTTGGATCGGTTTCGTAATATCTGTCTCAATGCCAAAAAATGTTCTATACACTCCCAAGATAGATTTATCAACTTCAATCACTTTACCCACTCTACTCTCTAGCTCCAAAGCCACTATCTCTATCATGTAACCGAGAGGTAAGTTATTCGATTGAACCTAGAATCTTACATCAGCAAAATAAAGCTCTGTAACTTTATGTTCTTCATGGACTTTAGAAGATACTAGTAGTGAGTAGTCAAAATTCCATGGACCTCCACTTATTGCTCTCTATTTGTCTGTAAGAGTTTTGAATTTAAAAAGAAATATATTCCTTCCTACTAATTTTATTTCCGCAACATTCATCAATTGTAGAAAATTTGGCACAGAGGTTTTGAAAACTTCTCTATCGATCGATTTAATTGTGCATACCTTACAAGTGAGGTGGAGATTCGACCTATTTTGGATCCCTTGCATTTACTCGAATGATATCCTCTAATCCCAGCTCAGTGTCGTTAAGTTTTTTACATATTTGAGCTATACTCCAATGACACCCAACAATCTTCGAGACCCTTAACAACAAGACTCCCACCCAATCGGATGGAAGAAGTCGCAAAGAGGTGAGCCTTATGCTCCTACAAAGACTCGGTGCAGAAACCCTAAGTCACCAGCACCGCCGTCTGAGATGAGAAGAGAACTAATTTAATAAGTGTTCTTTATTTTTATAATTCAGAAATAGGGCTTGTTAATATTAATCACTTCAAATGAATTAGCTTGACCACTTGTCGAAATGTAAGTATAGCTTGTAATTTAAAATATAATTGGTTTTTTTTTTCTAATATTTGAAGTAATTAAGTCAATTTATGTTATTTGGACTAACATTTTGAGTGTGGATGCTCATGACATGAAAGGGTTGCAGCGAGTTCAGATTCTACAGGTACCCGTAATTATTTTGTTCTGATTAATCCTAACAAGTAACTATATTAGGATTTTTGGGACGATTTTAGATAATAATACTTAAATTTATCATGAATTTGAGTAGAATAAATATGGATAGTAGCTTTAGATATCTATTATCCGAATAAACTTGATTATAATATATATATATATATATATAATTTATTCTATTATAATTAATTGAATATAATAATATAATTATTTATTTTTTTATATTTTTAGAAGTGGATGAATTACAAATATAACGAAAATTAGAAATATAAAATATAATTTTTCTATTATAATGAATAATATTTAATTTATTGTTTTAATATTATTTTGAATAATTTGATAAAATATTTTAATTTAAATGTATTTAGAATTTGATTTGATTTTATATTTTATTTTATTTGTTTTATTTGATTTTGTAATAATTTACATCGTTGTGATATGAACTAGAGCATCTGACATTTGTTTACATATAAATGCAGCATCTTAAAATATTACCAAGGTTAAAGTAATAATTTTATTTTTATTTTTCTAGAATTATTAATTCTATCATTTAGTTAATATTTATTAGGATTCAAATTTGAGAGCTCCTATTGCCAAGTTTTATTTATTGCCACTCTTGCTTTTTATAAAGTCAATGTCAAAATCCGATGTATGTAGAAATTTTTAAATAGATTTAGTGTACATCATTAACTATAGATCAATATCCAATCAAATAATAATATATGTTTAATTATTTTATTTAAATTGGTTACTATAAATACAATAATTAAGAGCTAATTTTATATATAATCACTAAATTTACTCTTATTACAGTAAAATTACAAAAACTACATTGCATTCATATAGCCCCAAATAACTTGAGGGTGCATGTAGATCTCTCTTTCAATGAGTATGAATTAGAACCACTTCTTGTGCCTACAAGCCAATTTGAAATTGTCGATCATGCACATAGTAGTTTTGTTCAATAGCCACGACATCTCGTCATCCATAGAGAGGTATGCATTAATACTTATATATCTCACTTCCTAATTCTTTAATAAATAGTATTATCAATTTATTTTACTTCATAGTATAGTACAATAATATACTATTAAGTGATAAACAAATATAATTCAACCTTCAAAAAAAGCACAATTTGATCATGATAGCGGTTTTACCAAAAAATCAACTACGAAGTCATTGGTTGAATCAATAATTTTATCAAACTTAACTGGCTACATGCTCAGCTTGTATGACTTCGTACATGTTTCAAATTACTCTTCCCTAAGGGTTATTTTGTTATCCATAAAATACGGACAATGAAGTTTTTATCGGCCGAGAAGACATTTCTCAACTTTTCTCTATGCAATGGCTCGATATCTCGGTTATCAAAATTTTTATGCTGTAAGTAATTATAGTAATATATAGTTAAAAATAGTAAATATTGAACTGTTATATTATAATGTAATTTCAACTTATGTTAGTTTTCTGCTTCATGCATGTATGTACCTTTATAGAGTTTGCAGCCAATCATCTGCACCCATTGGTTTTCTTTGTCCAAGTTATTTAAATAGGATATGTATAAAGGACAAGAAATCGGTCCAAAATTATATGGTAGAAACTTTACAGACATAAATAGATAAAAATTTTATTTTACTGCCATATATTCAAAAGTAAGATCAATTTTGATATTAAAACATTTGCATTATATTTTAACATAACATTTTTATTAATTTAATATTATTTTGTATATATATAGTCAACACTGAATGTTGATTGTTATTAACTGTGCACGAAGTGAAGTATACTTTATGGACCCTCTCAACAACTTTAGTAGACAATTAGCTATTAAAGAACCAATTAATATATAAGTTATTATGCTTGCACTCGAATCTTGTTCTAAATTTTGTTTTATATTGACTACATATTCAATATATAAACTTATTTTTTAGGGTATATAGATTATACCGATATATTGTTGAAAGAGGTATATCAAACTCCTTATAATGAAATTTCATTGACGTAAGAATTTTATCATTTTTATATATACTATTTACATTTGAATTTCAGCTTCCACTTTATACTCGTACCAACTTTTGTAATTATTGTTTCTGTGTTTTTGTAAGTGCTTGAAGCAATTTGGAAGTGTTGAATGTGGTTATTTTATACTCAGATATATGTATGATATAGTAACCCACCATAGCATAGATATTCAACTGTTCCAAGTAATATTATTTTTAACACTTATATGCAATTTATTATACTTTACACTCATATCAACATTATAATTCTTTTAATATTTTCTATTTTGTGTTTCATTTATTTTGTAGACAACTTTTAAGAAAGAATCATATACTAATGTACAAATTGATGAAGTTTGGGAGATATGAGGCGACTTTTTTGTTAGTAAGTGCATATAAATTTAATTTTAATTTTAATTTTTTAAGTGTTTTAAGATTAGAAATATTGTATTACAATTTTTTATAAATTTAATTGTTCCATTAAGTTTATACACAATGATTATTGTTTGTGAAATTAAACTTTAATTTCAATTGATATTGATTAATATTTGTTAGCCTTATAGGCTTGAAATTGTAGTTATAGTAATTGAATTTAGAATGCTTGATCGATGAATTTAGTGTAATATATATGTTTGAAAGCCTATAATAACTTTAGTTATAAATTGAATTTAGATGTAGTTATAGTAGTTGAAATTTAATTTAGATGTTTGATATTATGTGCTGTTGGTTGAAATTATAAGTATATAACAATTGCAAAAAATTAACAAATATTAAAAAAAAACCAAATAAGTATGTTATGCTATAAAACAGACTTATAAGATGTAGTCAAATAAGTCCATTTTTACACAAAACCAGACTTATCTAAACACCACGTTCAGATAAGTCTGTTTTGAGTAAAAACATAAGTCTGATTTTGAGTAAAAACAGACTTATCTGACCAATTCAGATGCGTCTATTTTTTTTTAAACAGACTTATCTGATCTTAATGGATACGACTGTTTTTAACAGTTGCATAAGATCCAATTATCATATACGTCTCCTTTTTATATATCTGTTCATAAACAGATGCATTTAAGCCAAAAAATAGTTATAAAAGACCATTTTCTATACTAGTGATAATAGTAATTTAATGATTGTTTAGTGATATAATAGTATTATTAATGATAAATTATGTACTAATTTTATAATAATCTTAGTTGATTTAACTTCATTATATTTTTTACAATCCTCTTTACTATATGTTTAAAAAAATAAAATGTTTAAGAGTGACGGGATAAACTTTGATGAATACATTATATTTGGGCCCCCAAACAAATATTTTTGCCTTTGCCCCAAACAATTTATCATTTAATGATTCCAATAAATTAAGGATTTTTGAAATTGAAGTTAGGTGTAAAAAAATATATTTAATTTTTTATTTAATTAACTGATTTTTTTATTTTTATAAATTGCTTTTATTAAATTTATTTCTAGTAAAAATATCTGTTTATTTATTTTTTTAAATTAGTTTTCAAAATCTAAAAAAATAAAAAATAAATTTTTTTAAAAAATATATTTTTCTGAAATGCAATTTCAAACCTTGCTTTTTCAATAAAATACCGTTTTCTAACACTTTAAATATTATCTATGCAAATTAGTAATAGCTACATGTTCAGAAACTTGTACAAATTGAAAACTTACTGCTTAGCTATATCCTTTTTATGGGACAATTAATGCTTTGAAAAAGTCCGGCCTTTAATATTCAACAGTACTTTTCGTGTAGACATTTTAAGCTTCAGTAAATTAAATTCATTTATTATTGCAATTAAAGTGACAAATTTCTTCCAAATGTGAACAAAAAACAAGCTTAAGAGCCGAGATGTTAAAATGTCAATTTGACTTATCCTTATAAAAGATAAAAATTCAAAGGCGGAATAGCTGGAAGTACGACGGTGGTTGAGAGAGTATTTAGGCCAGAAGAATTTGAGTTTAGATTGGCTCTGTTTGGCATTGAGAAAAATTTGACTTCATTACTTCGAATTTTTTTGCTGTTTACGGAGTCTCAAACTTGAGACGGTGTAGAACTCTTTTATGCGACATTGTGTCCTGGGCTATTACTTTGAATTTTAATTTATCAAGTTTAATTTGTTAGGAAAATTTCTTCTGCTGACCAATACAATGTCAACTTAATTGGTTAGCCTTATCCGATAATTAATAATTGAATATATATCCAGCCCTCAATATTTCATCATTATTTTTCATGTTGACATTTTAAAAATTATTGAATTAAAATTCATTCATTTATTGCTGCTATTAAGGTTACAAATTAATTTCTTCCATATATATATATATATATAAGAGGGCATGAATTTTTTATTGATACAAAACTCTATTAGTTTAACTCGAGATTTCAAATTCAAACTCTTAATACGTAATTACTTTAAATACTGTTGAAATAGTACATTTTTCATTGTCATTTGAGAATTAAAGCTTTTCGACATGTGCTTTGAATTAGTTGAACCAATTCTAGATATTAGATTAAAAAAATATGAATTGAAAACTTGATTAAGAGCCAAGAAGTTAAAATATTTGACTTATCCTCATAAAACACAATATTTTCAAAGTTTTTACAAGCAGATTAATTAGGCTAACTAAGTAAACTTTGAAAATATTGGCAATGAGTTCCATGAACAGAAACTGCTGTACATTAAGGACCATCAAGTACAACCGATGGATTTTACAAAATTCAATGCTATTTACTTGTAGTGCAAGAAACACTCAATTGGTTGATAAACATGAAATTATCAATGTCCGTACATATGCATAGCCTATATATATCCTGCCTGAAGAAGTTGTTAATATCAAACATCCATCAACTAAGTTAATTACCATATAAACATATATATCCACATATATCAAACATTAATTCAGCCATGAAATCCGTCGCAGCTATAAGCTTCACTATCTGGCTAATGTGCATGGCGTTAGGCACGGCAGCTCAGCCAGCAGTGGTTGACACAGATGGAAAGCCTGTTGAAAGTGGTGTAGAATACTACATAGTGCCCGGTATAACTGATGTTGCCGGCGGTCTAACCCTCATCGACCGCAACAACTCTTGCCCATTGTACGTTGGTCAGGAACCCATCAAACGTCCAATTACATCGCAGGGTTTTCCGGTGATCTTCAAGCCATTTGCAAACGGAGAACAGATCATAAGGGAGTCGAGGGACTTGACAGTTACATTTCAAGCAACGACTACCTGTATTCAGTCTACTGCTTGGAGAGTAGGGGAAGAAGACCCAGAAACTAGAAGGAGATTTATTGTAACTGCAGGAGAAGCAGATTATTTTTCTATACAAAATAATGGAGGAGATTACAATATAGTTTGGTGCCCAACTGAATCTTGCCCGAGTTGTGATAGGCCAAGATGTGGTTCTGCTGGTATTTTGATTGAAAATGATAACAGGTTATTGGTTTTAGATGGTCCTGCATTTCCCTTCCGTTTTGTAAGGGTTTAATTAATTTATTATTAATTCTTCATGTAATATGTCAAAATAGGGGTGCATTTTTGGCATTGTATTATGATTATTATACTAAATAAATGACATGAAGTAATTACTTATGTGATATGGATAGATGTTTTTGTGTATAGTTATTTTTTGAAAAAGATATATTTAAGTTCTATACAACATCCACAGACATATATTAAAATATTTCCTACATATAGGTGTTGAAAATTTGAACTTAGACATGATAATATATTTTATACAGTTTTGTAAGGGTATATAAGACAGTATACCTATAAATTAATTAGTATATCTTTGTTTATTTTAGAGAACATCAAATATTAGCAATGAAAAGCATTAGTACCTAGTTAATTTTAATCCGGCTTTCTATGTGTATGTGCCTTAGATTTTACTACTTGTATATAATGCACAATGAATCCAAGATCAATGAGTTGCTTTACAACCTAACACTTGAAATTTGAATCTTCTTAAATCTATCTCACAAACTCAACAATGGATTTAACTACTTGAGCGAAACTGCAAATTCATCATCCAAAAGTCTCTCTTGAACTAAGAGCACTAATGAAGAGTGTACAAATTTTTTCTTTTTCCATTAGGAAGAAAATATAACCGATTATGTGTACTGTTCATGCACTATTATTTGTCTACTAATACAATAAAAATTTCAATATGTTTGAATCTCTATTTTAATATACAATTCCCTATTTGATAACAACTACTAGATACATGGAAGGATTTAAACGCTTTTAAATTTATCATTCCAATATGGGTCATACCTCCATGAGTGTACTAATTTGGAATCAAACTCAGCCAGTGGCGGAAAAAAAATTTTGTATTGTGGGATCCATATACTAATGGATTTTTAACATGAATCTCATACATGAAAACGTATCTGAAAAATAAAATAAAAAATCCAAACTAAAATATACGATTTATGTCATCAAAATTAATTTAATCGATAAAGAGATTCGAAGATTTTACCTTTAAAAATTAATTAAAACAAATTTTAATTAATTATTAGAACTTCCAGAGGCTTAAACACCGAAATGGATCTGTTAAGGGTAATCAGCGGAACTGTTTTGTTTGATATTTTTTGTATGTGAATATTTCATTTCTAGCACCTTGAAATAATTTTTATGTGAATAGAAACATATTATTTTGATGTTAAATGCATGCCAAAATTAATTTACTCGAATTTAAATTTCCAAATTAATTCTAGACAGTAAATGAGTCGTTTTAAGCGTCTTATGTGTTGTTCATTTGTCTTAATGATTTTGGCTTGTGCCAAAATTATTTTGATGGACTTGAGCTGATCTAAAGATGCTTAGAATGATGATTTGAAGTTCTAGAAATTTTGGAAATTTTAGAAATTAATTTTGAATTAATTTAAGTTGAGTAAATGACATATCTAATATGACTAGAAATTGACATATATGTTAAAATTAAATTTTTTAATATTTGATATCATAATAATTTGATTTTAAGGTGAATTAATTTTGAATTAATTATGGAAATGTGGAATTGAATTGAATTTGATTAATTATTAAATTCCACATTAAAATGACATACAAAATTAAATTGACCGAAACAACAAAGTAGACAATTTTGATTCAAGTGTTGAATCAACTTTCAAATTTGCAATCCAAAATTATCACTACCTATTTTATTTTATTTTATGCATTAGAGAA
>CATIWF010117842.1:0-18149 GCA_949630135.1 Balakata baccata
ATTTTGAAACAGGTTGAGCTTCCAAAAGAACTGATAGCTGAAGTGTATCCGCATTTTATGGAAAAGAAGGAAGAGAGATCTTACAGATCAACTTCTATTCTGGGACTAATTTATGACAAAGTTGTATCTTATGGAGAAGAACAAGAAAAAATTGGTAAGAATTTTCTCATTGGAGATTGAATTTTACACGTTGGTCATTGACTTTCTCCAGCACTTGAACATATTGAAGTACTTGCATTTGTTGTTAAATTATGGGTGTTAATATGCTGTAGAAGTTCGGAAACTTCCTTGTTTTGTTGACAAAGCCTCCGAGTCAAGCTGCATGAAATGGAA
Source organism: Balakata baccata (assembly GCA_949630135.1). NCBI lineage: Eukaryota > Viridiplantae > Streptophyta > Magnoliopsida > Malpighiales > Euphorbiaceae > Balakata > Balakata baccata. Next base: position 334 of record CATIWF010117842.1, read on the forward strand.
AAAATTTTACTGTCAATACCGGCAAGATATGACAGCTGCTCTAAATCAATCGAATAATAAGGACGCCAAAAATGAGGCTGCTGAAGAAGTAATTAGCAGATACAAGGAGGTGATTTTTGGAAACGTTTTCCTTCAACTAAATTCTCAGGAGGTAAAGATTGTTTATTGTTTCCGTCCTTTGCTAACTGCTAACTCCCCATGCTGATAGATACTATATGAGGCTCCAAATTTCGAGGAGAGCAAGAGGAATATGGCGGACGTATTTGAAGAAGCATTGGCTATATATGGGGTTTGCTACGACTATGCAAAGAGCCAAGATGCTGGAAGGTGTGGCTTTGCTTGGAAAGTAGCAGGCCCAGCTCTCTGCAAATACTATCTCTTAAATCAGGGTGAACAGCCGATAATTTGTTCCGCTTCTGTCTTGAAGGAGATACTTGGACGTTTCTAGGGCCGTATATATTATGTATGATAATAACAACCTAAATATCATCTAGGTTTAGGTTAAATTAAGGGGTGCTTATATGTGCATATGAAAATGCTGTAGCATAAAAAATGTCAATATGAATGCAGTTAAACTTAAGGAAAATTAGGTGAATGCTTGGTCATAGAATTTTACATGCATGAACAGTTTTTAGTATAAGCCGAGAGCGAGGTAGGGTAGGAATTATTATTATTATTTTTTGTCTGGCATTCAGAATTAATTCAAAGAGTGTCAAAGCACTCTTAGTTTTAAAGTAGTAATATATATATAATTAGATTTACTTTTTTATAAAAATATACTTAAATCATGGTGTTTTTAGATATTTTAAAAAATAAATTATAAAAAAATAATCTATCCAATTTGTTGCCATTTTAAGTGTGGTTTTTTAAGAAAATAAATATGATGTGGATAATAGAGTGATGTGATATTCTATGTTATTTTTTTTTTGTGCTAGAAATTGAAAATTAGTATCAAATTGCAATATTTGTAAAATGTTTGGTATCAAATTGATAAAATTTGGTACCATTATTCTATAATTTCACAGTAACAGGACAAAGAGGAATATTATTCTGGCATGCCCGCATCTCATGACTAAGAGTGACTGTTTATGGTCTCGTTGTTATCCTCCACAAGAATCATGCTTTCCATTTCCTCAACCCCGCAAAGAATTTCCTGTAATTTTCGGTATTAAGGAAGTTTCACATCTCAAGGATATCAGTGTAGATGTAAACAAGTTTCGAGTGGTTATCCTCTTCGTATACAGATGTATGTTTCATATTGTTTTGCCTTTTCTTAATCGGAATTTGCCTGTTGTTTGTCTTATTACAGCTTCTTTTAAGTGAACTTGAGAAACGTTTCTTTTAAACAAGTTTATGATAAATAGTTCAAATATTTTATGAGGTTCTATTTTGATCATAGATATATTTTAATACGATCTCAATGCTGTGTTGTAAGTTGGAATTAATTCTTTATACTAACTTATATTTGCCACTTAAATTAGCAGGGTATTGTGATTTAATTTGATTCGCGTATGGTAGAAAATTTTTGTGTGTAATGCGCAAAATATTTTTTGAGTTGCATTGAACTCTGGAAGCATTACTACAACATTGTAACAAAAGCATCCATGAATCTCGCAGACCACTGTAACTCTGGGACGAAATATTCTCACATTGGCTGTCAGTTTTCACACCTTTGTTATATTAGTTACTAGTTTTTATTTTTAAGATATCAAAAATATAGTGAATATAAGTGCTGCTCAAAATCTTTACTTATAAATTTATAATATGGGATTTATACAATCAAGAAAATGCTAATAAGATACTTGATATGATGCTGTTATTGTTAGGAATTTTGGTACTTGAGTTAGGACTTCCATTTTTTTTATATGACTATATTTTTATGTTTATATTATTTATTATTCAAGTGTTTATCTCCTGAGCAATGCGAGAGCTATCTACTCGTATTATATATACCAACTGAAAAAAAACTTTTTTAGATAGTAACTTACTAAGTTTACTAAAATTTCTTTCATTAATTTGTTTATAAATTCAATTTTTTAGTTAAAATTTAGCTACACTTAAAGGTTTGTTAGTGTTGTAGTAGTGAGATGACATGCATTTGGGGAGTCAAAGTAAGTTTATTAAATTTTAATTACTAAAAAATTGTTACATTAATTTGGTTATACATTAACTTTTTAAAATAAATATGCTAATAAACGAATATAATTTTTTTTAGTAATTTAAAAAATAAATAATAAATGTTATTCCTTAACTTTGAGTTTTTTCTGCTTAATTTAATTAAAAAATAAAATTTATTATTTTTAAATTGTTAAAATTCTTGCCAATTGATTTTCTTATAAATATTCATCACTTTTTTTTTTTAATTATTAACTATTAAATTTTGAAGCGAAAAAATGAATGTATATGTCCGATATAAAAAACTTAAAAACATTAGATATCTGATTGATTAAATAAAAGATAAATGTCCAATTAAAAAGTTACGAAACATTAAATATTTCTTTAAATTTTTCACACAAAAAAAAAAATCTTTAAGTTAATCTTAAAAACAATTATCCTATCGTATTATACTTTATTGAATTATTATACTGTTATTCAAAACAAAGTGATAAGGTCTTATATGACTTTGTCACAAAAAAAAAAACAAAAATTTTGTATATCATATGATCAAAATAACAAAAAAGGACAAAAATAAAAATGAAATTCGTGTCGGCAGTCATGCATGATTAGCGCCTGAGCATAATTGGGGCATTTCTATCTCAAAAATTAAATTTTGAATTTTTTGAAATCTAATTATTGAGTTCAAATTATTTCATTTTATTTTTATAAAAATTGTTAGTTTTAAATTACGTAGCTATCATAAACTAAAAATTAAAGTTTGAAAAAGTTGATGAATTAGTTTTTGATAAAAAATAAGAATAAAAATAAAAATGAAATGATAATTGTTTTTCATTTTTTATGTGCATTATATGAAGAGACTACTTAGAGACGAAGGGGAATCAGAGGGGCAGTTGTTTTCCTCCTTGCGTGTAAAAGCAGTGGTCATCATGATTCCCACTTCTATTTGTATTTGTTTTATTTAGCAATTATATAACTCGTAATAACTAAGTGAAAGATTATTTATAATATAAAAGTATTCCAATTATTTAACTCATAACAAATTAGTACTTAAAAAATTATTTGTAATGCAAAAGTACCCCAATTATGTAAATTGTAATAATTCAGTACTTTAAAAATGATTTATAACACAAAAGTATCTCAACTTTTATTTTTTAACTAAATAGTACTTATATGTTTAACTATTAGGTTTATTTAGCGCTGTGTTTGGAAAAAACATTTTTCGGAAAAAAAATTTGTATTTTTAACTTTTTTGAGTTTTAAAAACCATTTTTGGTAAATCCAGATAAATATATATTTTTTCCAGAAGTGTATTTGAAAAAAAAATAATTCATAAAAATTAGTCAATTAAATCAAAAAATTCAAAATCTGTTTTTGGAACACTTAACAGCACTCTCAAATACCCTGTAGTATTTTTAATAGAATTATAATATTAAATGTCTAGATAAATTTTAATAAAAATAAAATTATTTGTAATAAATAGTCAATAAAATTAAAATTTATTTGATGTGAATAATACATCTAATTTTATTTTTATTAAAATTTATTTAATATAAATATTTTATATCATATTTATATTAAAAAATTAATATTTAAATAAAAAAATTATATTTAATTATAAAATTAAAATTAAAATATTTTTATATTACAAAATAAAAATTGAATTACATTTATATTTGAATATATATTTGCATATGAAGCTCAGATTACGCGTACAAATTTCACTCCATAAGTGGGAAACACTCTGCTTTTCCAAAAAAAAAAAGTGGAAAACACTTTACTTTTCAAAGAAAAGGAGGAAACACTTTTGATACGATTGATTGACAAAAGGAAACTAACATTGCAAATTTATAAAATTATAAAATTTCATTATTTGATTTTAGTTATAAAATTTACAGATTAATGAAATAATTTTTTTATATTTATATTTATAAATTAAACATTTAATTTTTAATTCAATTTTTTATTAAATAATTAACTTTACTGTGTATTTAAAAATATAATTGATTATTTTAATATTTTAAAAATAATATACAAGTAAATAATAATTTCTCACTTTATATTTTTATAAAATAACCTTTAGGATATAATATATATATATTTTTAAATATAAAATTAATATATATTATAATATCTAATTATATTGTTACAAACTAAAAATTATTTTTTATTATTTAATATAGTGCATGTTATGACTATATTATGTAAAATAATAATAATTATTATTATTATTATTTGAAATTAAAAGATAAATAATTTTTATTTTTAAGATTAAAGATAATTTTAAAATATTATTAATTATAAATGATTTTTAACTTTTCTACCAAAAAGGTATAATGATTTTTGTAGTCGAAAAATCTTTCAAAATTTATAAATTTTAAACTTTTTTAAGTATGACATTCATATATGATATCATACAGCATTTCTCAATAAAATATCTTAATCTTAACATGATACAAACTTTTGCACTTTTTCCGAACCAAAATTTGGGAGATTTATCAAAATGGTGCTCTCATTTAAATTTTTTTTCCAACATAATATAAATTTTAAACATATTTTTATAACAGTTAACAACAATTCCAAACACCTTAGACATAAAAAAAATGATAGTCTCAGCTTAATTTGCTTCAAATCTCTTCTTCTCCTTGGCTAGCTGATGCTAAGAATAACCATCACATATAAAATGGAAAAACAGAGAGAAGGGGACAGTCAAATGAAAAAAAAAGGATACAATATTCGAAAATATATAAAAATAAAAAATGGAAAGGAAAAATGAATCTATTTTCTCTCTTCATAGTAAATCAATTTTATTTTCTTTTATTTTTTATTTTTTTCACTATATTTTAGGTTGAAATAATATAAATAAAATAATAAGTTAAATGAAAAAAATGAGATATATTTTTTTTGTTTGGATAGTTTATTATGAGAGAAAAAAAATTATAGTATTACATGTTTATATATCTACTGTTGGATTTACTTTTATATATATTTTATCTATACTGTTCATTTAATTTATAATTTAAATTGTTAAATAAATATTTGGTAATATAAGTCAGTTATTATTCCTAACTTAAATGTATCGTAGACTTGAATAAGTTGATAAATTAGTTTTTGATAAAAATAAATAAACAAATAAACGAGCTGTCAAAGTTAATAATTGTTTTTCATTTTTTATGCGACTATTTAAGTTCTTTTTTAAAATGTATTTGAAAAAATACATTTCAGAAAAAAAAAATGATATTTTAAATTTTTTTAAAATTTTGAAAATTATTTTTAATAAAAATAGATAAATAAATATATTTTTTAAATAAATGGTAAAAAATAAATTATAAAAATTAAAAAAATAGTAAATAAAATAAAAAAATTTCAAAATGCGCTGCAGAACCTAAAGACAATCCCAAATCTCCTGTACACGAAAGCCAATCCAAGCCCCCAGTAAAAGTAGCGGTCAGCATTATTCGTCCTTCTAATTTGTTTTATTTACCAGGAAAAGCATCTATGTTTTGGTTATCCTCTTACTTTGGATTAATTTTAATTTATGTGTAAATTTCATTAAGAATTTTCAGTACAGAGCATTAATAGGAGATTATTTGGCAAATGATTCCAAACCACAACACAAGAAATTTGAAAAGCAAACTTGGTTAAAATACGAGCTGCTAAATTAGTTTGGCATTTGCCTTTGGTGAAGGAAATAGAGCAGCTGCAGACAATCTTAAATGATTGAATGAAATTCATCAACCCTATTAGTTTTGTGCTTAATAGTCTGAAACACATATTGATAGCCAAACTCAAAAATAGCCATTTGAAAATTAATTTCCTTAACCCGGGATAACACTTCCCGCAAATCAATGGCTTCTGACTCCCTTACTTGACAAAGACCGTCAATCATTCGAGAGGAGTATTTTGCCACCTCTCTCGCATCGTTACAAATAATCGCGCACAGACCAATACAATGACCTGCTGAAAAGAAGGCTGCATCAACGTTGCGCTCGTAGAAATCAGCAGGTGGTTTAACCCATTTTATTGCTTGGCATTGCTATTTAAACTGAGATGAAAAATCTAATTGAGGATTAACTGTGATCCAACTACACAAACAATCAAAGCACTATGAGCAACATAAGCTGCTGTAGCAGTAGAACTTTGGATTAATTTTATATCTGCATGTAAAAATAGTTTTTTTAATTTTTTCTATAAAAATTATGAAATTTTCTTTTTATAAAAATCATTTTAGGTAATATTTTCAACCTATTACTGACGTAAATAATAATGTCTGACGTGGATAATAACGTGATATTGACATTAACATTTATGTAGATACTACATCATTAAATTTAAAAAATTATGGTATCATATCGTTGTCCATATCATCCTTCAGATAAAAAAATTGGTAAAATTGATTTTTATAAAAAAAAATAAAAATTAGTAATTTAAAAAAAAATAAAAAAATTATTTTTTACAAATTATTAAAAATATAATCATTTTTTATAAAATTAAACCACTCATTTCAGCAACTCAATACTTTTTTTTTTTAAAATTGCAGTATTTTAGAATTGGAATTTTAAAATTGCATATGAGAAATTTTATCTTTTATATCAGAATTTATATTTGAGAGCTCTATTGTTTAACCCGTGTGAAACTCAGATTACACCTATAAATTTCATTCAATAAGATGGTATTTAGAATTACTATTATGTATCTTTAAAGTATATTTTGATTTTTTTTATTTAATTGAATTAATTTTTTAAAAAATTATTTATCTATTTTTATTGACAGTTTTTAAAATTTTTTTGAAAAGAGTTTTTTCGAAAGTTTTCCTTTTAAAAAAAACAGTGGAAAACACTCTGATACGACTGATGTGACAAAAAGGAAACTGATACTGTAGCAAATCAATAAACTTTTGCACTGTTTCCGAACCAAAATTTGGGAGAGTTATCAAGACAAAACAATAATTAAAAAAAAAAAAAATGGTGCTCTCGTTTAACTATTTTTTTTCTCAATATGGTAGTAGAGGAGGTCAATTGACCCCGTTGATGCTCGTTTGATGGGTAAATTATTTATAATATAAAAATATTTTAATTTTAATTTTATAATTAAAATAATATTTTAAATATTAAATTATTATAATTTATATAATTAGAGTACGGTAATTAAAATTAATTCTCTTTTCACAGATGCCAACGAAACAAAAGGGGTAGGATTGAGAGATAATAATACATCAAAAGTCTTATTTAAGATTAGTAAAAAGTATAGGGATCTATTTGTACTTTCACCCTATAATTTTTTTAAATTGTTTTCTGTTTCTTAAAAATTATTACTGTGCCGATAAAAAAAAAAACGAAAGAAAGTATTATTGTGATTTAACTGAACTACCAACCAGCTGTCACTGTAACGCGGGAAAGAAAATTGGAAAAAGGGGCGAACTGTTTAATTTTTGTCCGTTGTGCTTTAAAATTAAAATAAATCTCTCTAATCTCCCTTCGCTTGGCCTCAACCATGGCTGCTGTTTCCGAGCCCGTGACACTGCCTGCTTCGGTGGAGCAATTGATCGATACTATCTGTAAGAAGCAGGACCAACCGCCTCTTGGATTGCATGTGCGGCAAAAGCTCGCTTCACTAGGCGAAGATGGGGCTCTCTCCATTTTAAATACAATAGCTGCTACGAAAATTAAGAAAACTTTTGAAGCTTTTATTATGTTTTTGATTAAGCAAAGGGGGGCTGGTAGCGGTTCTACGACTAAAAGAGTTTTTTCGTCTTCGCCCTCGAGTTCCAGCTCTATGTGTACACCTGCTTTAATGATGCGTCAAAATTGTATTCTCACTCCATTATCTATTGTTCTTTCCTTCTTTATTTTACAAAAAAATTTCCGTGTTAGCTGTTTTAGAAGTGTTTATATTGTTGATCATCATAGGTGAGTCTGCTTCTCCGTCTCCAATTCCTATGCAGCCGGAAAGTGCTGGCTTGAGCCGTCCCGCAATTAGTCCCCAGCTAGAGGCCTTGGGTGAACTCGAATTTAGAAAGTCATTTCTTATACTGACTTACTTGGGCGGGTGAGTTTATTTGGTGCCTTGGTTCTTCTTGTTTGCTGGTTTAGACGGTGAACTAATGTTTATGTGATGAAGTGCTCTCTTGCTTCTTTATTTCGTTATTTTTTCATACTTAATCTTGAGTAACAGTCAAAAGTTGGAGGAAGTTTTATCTGCGGATAGGATTCGAGAGCTAAAGAACTTATCAATGGGAAAATTTGAGGCTAAAGTTTGGGAAGATGTAGGCCATAAAGGGGGTGATATTGAGGACCGTCACTGTTCGAGGGTAATGATCTTGCAAATGGCTTATCAACAACTTTCTTAATTCAATTCTAATTTGCCTCTATATTGTTTTACTGCCATTTTTTTCTACATGAATCTTTTCATGCTGGGATTTTTTTGGTAATCGATAATTATTCACTTATTGTTATTTGTTGATCATTAACTTGAGTTTATTCTCTTTATTTTTTTGGTGTAACTTGCAGTATTTTTCCTGGGATTCTGGTAAAACTCACACATATCATTGCCATGTCTATCCGGATGGAACTCTTAGGTTCAAGGTGTGTGTTTGTGCTGTGCCATTTCTTTGGATGCACATGCACGTGTTTGCACTTGCATATATAAGCAGTGTTTTCTATTATAAAGATGAACCTATTCAAGTTTGTTTAGTTTTTCAAAAGTTTAACTCAATTACTAACATAAATGCTAATGACGCCATCCATTAAAAGATATATTCTAATCTGTCTTATCTTACTAGATGTTGCTTAAGCGAAGTCTTATTTTGAAGAGATAAACTTAAATATGTTTAGTTTTCGAGAGTGAATATCAATTACTAGTAAATATACTAATGAGGCCAACTATAAGTAGCTTTGTTCTTATTTATCTTAGGTGCTGGATGCCCCAGGTTTCTCCAATCTAGTTCTCTCTCTCTTAATCATGGAATCATAAATGAGTATTTTGAGTCAATGTTGCAAATTCATAAAAATTCTCAATCTTTTATGGATGATTTTTTTTTTTGTCCTAAAATATTTGAAGTTATTTGTGATTTGGTTTCAGAGTTCCCTATAGTGGAAGTTTTGAGTTAGAGTTCTTTTTAAACTAGTTAAAGCATAACTTGATTATGGAGTATATGTCAGGGCCCCTATCTAACAATGAAGAACAATTTCCTGCAAAGGACATTAGGAGATGACAATGTCTTGCTGGTTAAGTTTGCTGAGGGTACTGATCAGAGAAGTTCAACAAGTGGAAGCATCGGTGATCATTATGCTAAGTATGGCTGGTTAGTTAGGGAAGGAATTATAGTTGGTTTGCGTCGTTACCGCTTTTTTGGTGAGCCTATAGATTGCTTTTTATACAATATACATTGAATTTTTGGTGAGCCTATAGATTGCTTTTTATACAATATGCATTGAATTTTTGTGGATCTAACACTTGGTTATTGTTCATGTGGTTATTCTAGCTTTTTACATTCATCCTTTTGGAGTTAGGACTCACATTAATGGCATTTTAATTTGGTGGTTTGTAAAATGCGTAGCCATACTTGTTCTTGATGTGACATCGGTGTAGGAAGGAACTCCTATTCATGCATGAGATTTGTCCTTTAAGATGCATACATTAAGCGACTTATCTCATAGTTTCCTATGCTGTTACTTTCCATATAAATTCACCCTTGGTGGTGTAAAAAATAGAGGTGCTAGCAATAATTTATTCTCCCTTTTCTATTTGATGCATCTATTTTAGAGCCATTATGTCATGTTTTCAGTATGATGTATGATGCATTCCACGTTCATTCACTTTCATCCCTTCATGTAGGGGGTTGATTGTCATATATTTTCATATCCAGGGTGTTAAATTTTATTCGTGTTCGTACTTCAAGTATTTATTTGCCAATGTCTTCAATGTAAAACGACGTATGAAAAGAGCCACCTCTTAGACATGGCTTGCAAGTTTAAGGGTACTATTGCAAGATGGATGCTTATTATATCCAATCTTTTAGTGTGCTTTTTAGTGCTTCACTTTATCCAACTTTTTTGTGTGCTTATAAGTGCTGCATTGTGTTTTTTATTTTTCTTCTAGGATTCTTTTTTCTTTTAAATAAAAAAATAAAAAACTCACCATGGCTATTGAGCAGTGTTCAAAGGTGGAGGCAAAGAAGAGAAGAAAAAAGACCCAACCACTTCACCTGTGAAGTGTTATTTTGTTCGTATGGAGTCTCAGGCATCCTTTGATTCCTCAAACTATATTTTAAATGGGAAAACAATTCGTGAAGCTAGGTCTCTTTTCATGAATATAGACACATTGTCAAGTATGTCCAAGTATATGGCTAGGTTGGTAATGCTGAAATCTCCTGCTTCCTCGTCATTCAATGCTATGTTTGAGCATAAATGTTCTCATAATATGATTTTCATCATTTTATAAAATGTAGGTTTTCTCTAATTTTATCAAATACTATGGGCCTAGATGTTGATTTATCTCACCTAAGTGTTGAGAGAATTGATGATATATTATGTCTGGTATGTTCTTAAATTCAATTGTTAATTTTGCTTTGCTGCAGCTTGGCTTCGTATATTATTATTTGTTTGACCATTAAGTATGTAGTATTTTTAGTTTAGCTGATAAAATTCATCTGCAGGATGCTGATGGTAATGTTGTCAAAGATAAGGATGGGAAACTTCTTATACATACTGATGGCACTGGTTTTATATCAGAGGATTTGGCTTTGGAATGCCAAAAGAATTTACTCAAGGGAAAGTGCTTGAATGCTTCCAATGTTGAGGTTCGTGTTTTTTTCTTCTCCCTCCCACAGTACAGCACTGCATGTATAGTTTTGTTTTATCCTGCTTATCGTTCATTAGATGAAGGTGAGAAATCAGCTTATTGCTAGTTTCTTTGAGCATGTAACTGATTTCTAGTTAAAAAGAGACGTGTTAATGTGGTTACTTTTTAACGTGTAAGTGCAATTCTGTTCTCTAGTGTATTGGGCTTCATGATCACTATGGTTGTATATCTCATTCTTATATGCATAGAGGAAATTCTGTGAAATACGACTTGTTTTTGGCTTCATGTTCTTTTGCCTTTTTTTTTTTTGTTTGAGAGTAATTAACGAGAACAAATTTAAGGTTTCATTATCAATTTCCAGATTCCCAATGTTGGGAAGAAGTTCTAATACCTGACAGTCTCTTGTTGCTTGCTTTCTCACTCTCTCTCTCTCTTTTATCTCATGAATTAATTATTGTTTACATTTCTTGTTCCCAAGAATCTGCTCATACAATTTAGACTCTTCCACAATGGTAGCGCTGTCAAGGGAACTTTTCTTGTCAATAAGAAGGTATGAATTCTGTCCTTTTTCTATTATAGATGAGGAATGATGGGCTGATTTTCTTTTATCAAATTTTATATTCAGAACCAGTTTGTTCTGTGTGGTGATTTTAAAATTTTGTATAACTTTAATGTATTATTAGTGATGTATTTTTTTTGGGCCTTTTGATCAAATGGGCAATCATAAGTTTGAAGATTATTGGTCTTGTTTGTTCGAAGCCAGACAGCATATTGTTTGTCTTTGGTTTGGGCAGCATTGACTTGAGTCGTAGTTTTCAGAAAATTTCTTTTTGATTTAAGAAGATTACAAATGAAGGGAAAATTGGCTTGTAATTTTGGGCTAGATGGAAGTGGTCGAAACAATAGAGATGGCCAGAGGTGCATCTCTCAACTTGGGCAAAGTCTCTTGTTAGAGTCCATCTCCTCTCTTTTATGAAGTCCATTAAAAAAGAAAAGGCAATCTCATTGATTCTTCTTGGGGATGGCCCTGTCTTCAGTGAATTAGCTTGCACTTATTATTGAATTATTGTTGGAATGAATAGCTTTCATTTGAGCAGGAATGCAGCAGAGCTGAGAATGCTCTGAATATTTTATAGTTGATTGGTCATGATGCAGTGTGCAGAGTTTATTTATTTATTTCTCTCCTCTTCTTTTTTCTGTATTGTGTAAGCGGGGTTTGCAATTTTATCTTTTGAATTTTGTTTTGATCTTGTAACTTCTTTCTTAAGTTTTTCTTCATGCAAAACAAATTTACTCCTTCAATGCGAGGATTCTGGTGCTGCTTGTTTTTTAGCTTCGTCCTGGAACTTTGCAAGTTCGGCCCTCAATGATTAAAGTCAAGCCTGATTCAACATCAATTGGCCGCACAAGAAATTCACTGGAGATAGTTGGAATAAGGTAGGCAGTCCTCCTGGATATATTGCTAGACTACTTGAACTTTGTATTTAATCTACTTTTAATTTTCAATAAAAAAAATGTACTTGGAGAATCAAAACTAGGATCCTATTTCAGTAGTGGGACATATTTTGCAATTACATTTGAAAAAAGAGGCCTGCAATAATCGTCTCAAATTATTACTATGTTTACGTAGACATAATCCAATAGACTGCTTGTGTCTTTAATTTTTTCTTACGTTTTGTTAATAGATAAAGAAGTCTGATCAAATTTCTGGGTTTTCATTTCTAGCCGTCGGCCAAAACAAACTTATCTCTCAAGGACTCTTATTGCGCTTCTTAATTATGGCGGGGTTCCAAAAGAGTTCTTTTTGAACATATTGAATAATAGCTTGGAAGAAGCACAAGGTGCTCTTTTCAATAAGCGTGCAGCTCTACGAGGTAGATTTTTCATTGTGTGTAATGCTTTGGTTGATTAAATCTTTTTATAGCATTTTTCTTGAGAATTGTACATATGCAAATGTTTGTCAATCAAAGTTTTCTGTTTCATCATTTATTCAAGCTTTCTGGCTTATGACTGCAGAAAAAGGAAATCCACTGGATACTGTCACTATTTTTTGGTTTTGCTTTTCTACTAGCTTTTTTAATCCACATGCCAACCCTCAAATTGCTCTTGATTCCTTCTCCATATGTGTGCACATGCGTTCCTATGTTTATTTTTGCTTTTCCCAATGTAAGTTTTCTGAAATTGTCTTGCTTGACTGACAGTTGCTACTAACCATGGTGAGATGGATGATTTCACTGCCGTAAACATGATTTTATCTGGTATACCATTAGAAGAACCTTATTTGCAACATAGTCTGCGAAAGTGGATGAACGATGAAAGAAATGGTCTTAGAGGGGGAAAACTTCCTGTGTCTGAATCATATTATTTGATGGGGACTGCCGATCCCTCTGGACTTCTAAAGAGTGATGAAATTTGCATTATCTTGTACGTTAGTTTTATATATTCAATTTTTTTATTTTTTTCAGCTACTAATAACTTTAATTTTATTATTCACAGTATATTACCATTTGAAGCTGCATTTGAACTTTAACTGCAATTCTTAAATGTGCACTTGCTTGTGCTGCGATGCAGTTCCATACATATATTAACTTGTCTGTTTAGTTTGTGAGAGAGAGACAGAGAGTGAGACAGATCATTGCCATCTAATAATGCAAGGAACACCACATATCGCTTATAAAATAAAATTTCTTACGTTAGATTTAGTGGACTCCAACCTAAATAAAACATACTTGTCAACTTGATAACCGTGGTAGTAGTACTTAATTCCACTAATATATATCATACCTATCCACCAAACTATTTTCTGTTTATGGACTTTATTAGACTTAATTGATCTCAATGCTCTAGTTTTTGTACTAAAAATGTAAAATTAAAGGCAAAATTTAAATATCAAGCACCTAGGAGCTGAGGTGCTTTAAATCTAGTGTCAATGCAATATTTTTGTGCGTCAAAGTCAAACAAATGATATCTGAAGTTGCCTATATATGTCATAATTTTAAGTTGAAAACATATACTATTAATGGGAGAATTACATCGATGATACCCCAAGTATGTAAATCGTTACGACTTAGTACCTCAAAATTTATTTGTAACACAAAAGTATCTTAATTTTTATTTTGTAACTAAATGATACTTTGTCTTTAACTGTTAGTTTTTCTAATAGAAGGGTGATTTGAAATATCCACATCAGGTAAAGTTAAATAAAACTAATACTCAATCGGTAAAGTAGAAATAAAAAAAATAACATGGATTGAAAGGCTCAAAAAACCATCTCTCCCTAATCTCCTTCTTTCACTCCAAAGTTGAGCAACAAAGCGGATGAAGCATAGGGAGAGATGGTTTTGTAGGTCCGAAAGTCCATATCATTTTTTTTTTAGTTTCAATTTTGTTGACTAGGTATTAGTTTTTATTTAAATTAGATATTCTATGTCACTTTTGTTAGGGAGACTAATAGATGAAGACCGAAGTACCATTTAGTTACAAAATAAAAATTGAGGTACTTTTGTGTTACAAATAATTTTTGAGGTACTGAGTTGTTACAATTTACATAATTGGGATACCGTCAGTGTAATTCACCCACTATTAATTCAAGGTGTGGATTCTTAGTAATTCCGAAGAGTTCAATTTGTCAAGATTCTGTGACTATCCTCTTCAAATATCCTGTAGTTTGAGTCATGCCATTATAACCGTACATTAGCTGTGCATTTTTTTTTGTTATTGCTGGTACTTGGATGTTAGAACCAGTTTCTGCCAAATATGTAGTAGATGAAATATATAAATGCCTAGAAACTAGTTTTACTGCGTAACAAAAACAGTAATCACATAAAATTGATGCATTTTAATGGTAGCATATAAAGGTAAATAATTCTCATATTTACATAGTCCAAATTGGTTTTCGTCTGGTTTGGTGTACTTTTGTATCTTATCCCATTTTCAGCGATTTCGGTACATAATTATCTCTCTTTTTAGGCCATTAAGAGTTGCAATAGTCTAAGTGATATGTAACTAGTTAAATTGCAATCAACATGATCTCGACACTATGTCCATTTATAATTCTTGTCTTTTGATCGGAGATATAGGGAAAATGGCCATGTGTCAGGGAAGGTGTTGGTGTACCGAAATCCTGGTCTACATTTTGGTGATATACATGTTTTGAAGGCAAGATATGTAAAGGAATTAGAAGATTTTACAGGAAATGCCAAATATGCTATATTTTTCCCTTGCAAGGGACCTCGATCTTTGGCAGATGAGATTGCTGGAGGTGACTTTGACGGCGACATGTATTTTGTGTCCAGAAGGTCAGAATTTCTCTTAGCTTCCAACTGATAAGTTGAAATGTTTTCATATTTATATTTTGAAGGGTTGCTTATTCTGAGAAATTTTGCTCCCTAAAATTTTAGTTTAGCTCCATGACATTTTGTTAATAGGCCTACCTCGTTTCCCATTGTGAATATCAGCTTTATCTCACTAAGATGTTCACTGGTACGTCAATTTCCATTTCTACAAATAGATGTAATTGACATGTCTTATCTCCTTGACTGGAAGTTACACATAGAGTTCTGAACTTGTTAGAATATCAGTATCTGCTGGTAGTTTTTAGTTTATGTCCACACACGAGGTTTTATTCATGCAATGAAAATGATAACTAAATGGTAATGAGAACTTTTATTATATACCCATTTTGTGTGAGGTACTTAATATATCCATAGAATCAGTGATTTTCTATGTTGAATTTTTAATACTATTTTGTGGAGGTAAAGTAGCACCATCATCTATTTTAATTAAACAAGCTTTTTCCAATTTAACATGGAAACCTACAAAAGTTCCTTGCATTTAAAAATAATAAATAAATAATTATTGTGACAGAAAGTAAACTTTAAGCTACCGATTTTTACATGGATTGTGTCTTAATAAATATTTGTTGCTTGGAATCTACTTTTGGTAGGAAGAATGGAAAGAGTGAATGAAATTTATCGAGTGAAGAAAACGTATCCAATTCATGTTTGAGCTAAATGCATATAATTACTTTTGCTTCCCCATACACATGGTGTTAATCTCTTTACTTCTAGTGTTTACTCCTAAAAATTGTAGGCACTTTCGGTTGTGGTGGCTCAGATGGAAAATGTTTAATCATATTATATTTGTGATGTAAGGTTGCTTAGTATTTTAATGGTTTGTCATCTTGCCCACTCATTCCTTCCTGCCTTTGAATTGGATTGTGAAGCTTTTAGCACTTATACAGAAATTTTTGTTAGTCTTCATGTTTACTTAGTTCTGAAATCTATTTCTTTTCTCTCTCTTCAGCTGTTGGAAAAGTTCAAACCAAGTGAACCTTGGACATCTGCTTCAGTAACTTCAGTGGTGCCAACCAGAAAACCAAGTGAATATGCTGATGAGGAGTTGGAGGATGAGCTTTTTAAGCTATTTTTGACAAATAGGTTTACTCCAAGGTATCTAATTAATAGCATAAATAATAATGTTGCTTCCATATAGAGTTGCCTGCTGTTTTCCGGATTTGCCATTCCGCTGACTGAATGGATCATGTCTTCAATACCATGGTGAAGGTGCATTTGTGATTAAAGCATAACTGACTAATAATCCTTTTGAATCGTGGCAAATTGCATTTAGATTTTCAAAGCATTAAATATTTTTTCCTTAATAACATGTTATGCCTCGAAAAATCATCTTATTTAAATTTTACACATGCTTGAAAGCAGATAGAACAAAGGGTACACATATAGTCTCGGCCTTTTTTGTTAAAAAGTTGTAATTGTATTATTTTAATTCTTTTGGTCTGCTTGTAGTTACACTATAAGTACAGCAGCAGATAGTGTGCTACAAATAATGGATCGTCTTCTGACTTTGGGAGATGGCAGCAAAGATGAGACAGATGCCATGAAGAGGAATATGAACCGTTTGATTGATATATACTATGATGCTATTGATGCACCAAAGAGTGAACGAAAGGTTGGTTGTCAAACTTCATTTTGGTTGTTTATGGTGCCTGAAATAGGTATTTGAACTAACGGTTTTACTTATTCTTATGTTAGAACGCCATTGATTCTCGATCCTTTTCATGTATGCAACAGTATTTGGACTAAAATGGTCGTAAAAGTTAGAATTTGAAAGAGAAGGGTTGTCTAATGCACATGCTTCTGGACTTAGGGTTGTGTTTTTGATTAATTGATTGACTAACATGTCAATGCTTTCTCTGTCCTTGTGCTGGTTTGTACTTTGATATCTATGTTATTAAATGTTTTCATGCCAATTAAATTAAGTCCATTTTACCATAGCTTTAGATTTAGGTTGCAAATTTGGTAGTCATTCAAAAATGTTCAAACTAAACTTCCGGTCCCATAGTACAAGTTTACATTTTCTCAAGTACGTTATAATAAGAATTCAAGTACTTGCCTTGTTAATATTCTCAATATCTGAAGCCTACAATGTCGCCTGCATTGTCGACTGCTTGCTCTTTTAGTTTTTATGATCCAAAGGCCTCATATCAAGATATGGTATTTATATTCTTTTTAGCCGCTCAAGGAAAATGTTGTTATGCCATCTTCAAGTTCGTGTCTGAATTCATTTTTTTTGGATTTCAATATAGTGGGGATTGGGATGATTAAATTATATTATAGAAATTAATGTCAAACTTTCAGCTCAAGTGTTTGAAGTGATACACATTGGTGTGGGGTATCACAAGTTTGTTCCTTTAAGAAATATAATATGTCATCAGTATTTATTCTGTTGTTGAGTACTTTAAAGTGATTGTTCCTTTTCTACCATCGACAAGATCTTTTTTCCCTATTTTGAAACAGGTTGAGCTTCCAAAAGAACTGATAGCTGAAGTGTATCCGCATTTTATGGAAAAGAAGGAAGAGAGATCTTACAGATCAACTTCT
>CATIWF010117846.1:0-11995 GCA_949630135.1 Balakata baccata
GTCGCTCATAGGGTGGTGATTGGGTATAGCTTGAGGTATTCGAAGGTAATTGAGTAGCCAATAGAGGATTCATCGCTCCTGATAGAGGGAGAGTATACCCACAGCCTCTTGTTGGGATCATTACTCGGGAATCTCTGGCCACAGTGGAAATGTCTTGAAGATGGTCTTCATTGACACGTCTAATAGAGTTATGAGTCGCAAGGATAAGATCTAACTTCACTTGGGCTAAATATGATGTAGTCAGTCTAACAGGAGCTGACACAAGTCAATGCTCTCAACCGAGTGGGGTATAGGATGGTAAAAGGACAAATTGCATTTATTGTTGTCTATGGAAAGGTTCGTAGTCAAATGACTTATTTTCTACTCAATTGGGGGTCATGATGTGTTGCTAGATACCGCTTATGACTTGCTTAAATTATTTGATAATTTAATTGGCTAATATAACCAAGAACCTAAAGGATCACACGCTTTGGAGATGTGAAGATTGTGTAAAATGGCTTTGGATAGGATCCAAAATATGAGAGAATTATTTCAAATCGGTTCGCGATAAGATCGCGGAGAAAAACCGCTTGGAGGAGTTGATGGGCCTATACGGGCCCGCTAGCCTATAGGCCTAGGCAGGCTGCTGCTGTGCACCTAATTCCCCTATAAATTGGCCAATTCACTATTCATGACACTTTATTTTCTTTTATCTTCAACTTTGATCTAGTTTTCTGATTTTTTTTTTAATCTAAAAACCCCAAAAGACATAAAATAGACATGGAAGAATTTTTGAGAGAAGAAAAATTATGGAGACAATAAGAAAATTAAAGAGTTTAATTTTTCTCTCATATGAATATACACTATTGCTAGCACTTTGAGGTATGTTCAAGTCATCTCCCTAGTGGTTTCATCCTCTCATCTTCATGTGGATATTGTTAGAGACAATCAAAGATTAGATTGTTGTGGTTTGCTACAACCCAACAAGGTGAGAAGTTGAAGAAAAATTAAGAAATTATAAAGGTATAATTTATGAATTTTCTTTAGTTAAATTAGCTTTAATTGGCACAAGTAGAATCCTTTGATTTGGGTTTTGAAAAATTTTATTTTCCACTGCATAATATGTATGTGATACATATTCAAAACCCATCAGAAATTATCATTGACCTATGTTTAGAATATTCATATGATAATTTCCTAGCGGGTCTTCGATGTACTTGACTACTCTAGCAAGCATACACATGTTAACTCTAAACATCTCATGCTTATAGCTTATGAGAACTACTACTTGATCAAATTAGGGAGTAAAACAAGTGCTACCTATCCGGATCAATGATGTCCCATCTCATTGATCCTATGGCTAAGGATGATTTGGATATAAACACAATTACACATGATAGGAATCTTGCTATCATAATCTCAACATGATTTCCTTCATGCTTATGTTTATATCATGAACTTCATTAATTAATTTAAGATCCAATTAATTCACAATATTAATGAACATTAATAAATGAAAATGCCTTTATTCATATCAATAAAAAGTGTACATATAGTGCTAAAGGTGATTCCCTTTAGGGAACTTCTCTAACAATCTCCCACACGCACTAAAGCCAATCGTATTTATATCTAATGCCATAGACGAGTACATGTGAATTGTACTTCTTTTGGAGAAGTGGCGTAGTTAGTGGATCAACTATATTTTGATTAGTGAACACTCTTTCTACTTTTGTATCGCCTCTACCTATGATCTCTCTAATCACATGGTAGCGTTTGAGCACATGTTTGGATTTTTTATGAGACCATTGCTCCTTTGCTTATGCAATGGCTTCATTTTTGTTACAATACTGCTATATCAGATCAATAATGTTGGGAACCACTCCTAGATCTGTGATGAACTTCTTTATCCAAACCGCTTCCTTAGCTGCCTTAGAAGCTACAATGTACTCTACTTCGGTCGTTGAATCAGTAGTTGTTTCCTGTTTGCAACTCTTCAACTGACTACACCGCCATTTTATGTGAACACATAGCCTGATTGGGACTTAGAGTCATACTTATTAGTCTGGAAGCTGACATCTATATACCCACTTACTTCAAGATCTCTATTTCCATAAACCAACAAAACATCCTTAGTCCTTTTTAAGTACGTAAGGATATTCTTAACAGCCACCCAATGACCTTTACCGGGGTCTGACTGGTATCTGCCCCTGACACTCAGAGCATATGACACATTAGGTCTAGTACATATCATAGCGTATATGATTGATCATATAGCTGAAGCATATGGGATCAAACTCATACAAGTCCTTTGGTCTTATGTTTTTAGACACATAGACTTTGAAATAGTTATCCCATATGTCATGGGAATAAACCCTTTCATAGATTGCTCCATGCTATATCTCTTTAGCATTTTGTCTATGTATGTAGACTATGAAAGACTAAGCAACCTCTTAGATCTATCTCTATAGATCTTTATTCCCAAGATGTAGGTTGCATCTCCAAGGTCTTTCATGGATAAATTATTAGAAAGCCAATTTTTTTCAATTTGAAGGACCGAGACATTGTTTCCCATAATTAATATGTCATCCATATATAATATAAGGAAAATGATTGCACACCCAACCTTCTTATATACACAAGGTTCATCTGGATTTTTTGAGACACCAAACTATTTGATTGCATCAAACCAGATATTCCAACTCTAGGGTGCTTGTTTCAATCCATAAATAGATATTTGGAGCTTGCACACCTTAGGCCTTCTTTGGATATGGATCCTTATGGTTGTGTCATATACACATCCTCAGTAAGATTTCCATTAAGAAAAGTTATCTTCACATTCATTTGCCATATCTCATAATCATAATGAGTAGTGATGGCTAAGAGTATCTTAATGGATTTAAGCATAGCTACTAGACTAAAAGTCTCATCATAGTCAATTCCTTGCCTTTGACGATAACCCTTAGCTACTAGTTTAGCTGTAAGGGTAACTACATTACCCTTAATGTCGGTCTTCTTCTTGAAGACCCATTTGCACCTTATAGGTTTTATCACTTCAAGTGGGTCAATGAAGGTCCATACTTGGTTTTCATACATGGAATCCATTTCTAATTGCATGGGCTTAAGCCATTTATCAGATTCTAAACTCTTCAGAACTCCTTTATAGCTAGTAGGTTCATCATCCTCAATGATCAAGATATCATTCTGATTGCTTATATGAAATCCATATCTCTCAAGAGCAGAATGTATCCTATTAGATCTACGAATAACTTGTGTATTAGTTATTTTATCTTCGTGAATAACAGGCACAGACAGTTGATCTACATCTATTAAAGCATCTTGAACTTCTTCAAGTTCAATCTTTCTCCCATTATCTCCTTTAAGAAGAAACTCTTTCTCCAAGAAGGTAGCATGATTTGAAACAAACACCTTTTGTTCCAAAGGATTGCAGAATTGATATCCAATTGTTTCTTTATGATATCTTACAAACAAACATTAGTCAGATTTAGCCTCAAGCTTATATGACATTGTCCGCTTCACATAAGTTAGACAACCCTATACTTTCAAATGAGAAAGAACAAGCTTCTTCTTATTCCACATCTCATGTGGTGTAAGATCAACTGACTTAGAAGGGACCTTGTTTAAAATGTAAACAGTAGTCTCTATTGCATATCCCTAAAAGGACTTAGGCAGTTTAGCATATCCCATCATAAACCTCACCATATCCAATAAGGTTTGATTTCTCCTTTCATGCCACAACATAAACCTCACTATGTCCAACAAGGTTCGGTTTCTCCTTTCAGCCACACTATTGTGTTGTGGCGTGAAAGAGGGAGTCGACTAGGATAAAATCCTATTATCCTTGAGATAAACTTGAAACTCTTGGGTCAAGTATTCACTACCTCGATCAGATCTAAGTGTTTTAATACTTTTTCTAAGTTGTTTCTCTACTTCATATTTGAATTCTTTGAACTTTTCAAATGCATCAGACTTGTATCTCATAAGATGCACATACCTAGATCGTGAATAATTATCAATAAAGGTAATGAAGTAGGGATAACCACCTTAATGTGTGTAGACATTGGGCCATGTACATCTGAATGTATTAGGTCCAACAGTTTAGTGGCATGTTCACCCTTTCCACTAAAAAGTGATTTTGTCATCTTGCCTAATAAACAAGATTCACAAGTGTCATATGATTCATAATCAAATGACCCCAAACTACCATTTTTATATAGTTTAGTTATGCGCCTCTCATTTATATGACTAAGACAATAATGCCATAGGTATGATGGTTTAGGTTTATCCAATTTTATTCTATTATTACTATCATCGATATTGTAAATAGAACTAGACATGTCAAGAATTTAAATTCCATTGCACAATATTCTAGTACCATAAAGAATATCATTTAACATTATTGAACAACCATCGCTATTAATTGTTAAATTAAATCCACTTCTATTCAAATTAAAAACAGAAATAATATTCTTTGTCAATGCTGCAACATAAAAGCAATTATCTAATTCTATTACAAGCCCACTTGGAAGGGTCAAAATATACCCACATGTAGGTTTGACTCTCCTCTCTTGAGTTATTTATTGTTCCTTAGGCCCTGTATATCAATGCATATGTGTGAGCCACATCTGGTATCCAATAGCCAAATGTTATTATTAGAAATAGTGTGAATATCAATAACAAAAATAACTAAAGTAGATGGAGCATTAAATGCCTTCTTCTTCTTCAAGGACTCTAGATAGGCCTTGTAGTTCCTCTTCCAATGGCCATCCTTGCCGCAAAGGAAGCAAGTCCCTTTCGGGGTAGTCTCTTTGGCCTTTTTCTTGGCCATGCCTCCTTTAGCTTTTATGGACTTTTTCTTGTTCTTTTTCTTCGAACTAGAAAAATCCATCAATATCACAACCGTACCCTCCTGCTTGACAGAAGGCTCAACTGTCTTAAGCATATTGATAAGCTCGGTTATAGTGGATGTAATCTTATTCATCCTATAGTTAAGCACAAAGTGTGCATAACTATTGGGCAAGCTAGTGAGAATTAAGTCAATACTTAAACCATGGTCTATAATAAATGCCAATTGCTCTAGTCTCTTAATATACCCATTCATTTTTAGTGCATGCTGCCCCAACCATCTTAGACCAAAAGAGCTGCTTAGAGATTTCGAACCTTTTGGATCTAGCTTGCTCATCGAAAAGCTCCCTAAGATGGCAGACTATGGTATTTACATCTATAGACTCATGTTGCTTTTGAAGCTCTGATGACATAAAGGCGAGCATGACGCAGCTCGCCAACTGACTTCATTTAGATGCTTCTTGTATGCCTTCTGAACCTCTTCAAAATCATCAGCAGCAGGGGGTTGGGAAGTGGCTCATCAAGGACATAGATTTTTTTTTAAACTTGAGAACTATTCTCAAGTTTCTAAGCCAATCCAAGAAATTTGGCCCTGTCAATTTGTTTTCATCCAAGATACATCGCAAATTCATATTTGAGGACATGGTGATTCTAGCAACCTAAATGTAAAAAAAAAAACATGTTAGAAAATGTATATGAATGCATTATTAGGTCTTTAATAATTGAATTATGGCTCCCACTACTTTAATGCGAACCCATGGCCCTCACCATGAACTTGAGAGAACCTGTTGGAAGTTCTCCTGATGGGTTAGTATCTAATTCCAACTTTAGAATGACCTTGAGTGTGCTTAACAAGTTTTCTTAGGTCAAATTGGTAGGTATCTAATCCTTACTAATCGCATTTACCAAATTGTGCTATTAACTAATTATTGTGTGCACAATTCATTGGGCTATCAACTCTTGATGCATATACATCTCATGTACACTGCCCAACATTGCCTCCAATCCACATTGACCTTGAGTGTGCTCAACAAATCAATGGAATTGGTTAAGTCCAACCCATTAATCATGAAATCATATTTCAATGGTTCGAACATATTCTTATAGAGCGAGCTTGAGTGTGCTCAACAACCCTATATCTAGAAGAACTCTGGTTCTCCCTATATTAATGGAAGACGTTAGACTTAATTATTATTTATTGAGGGATTTTTGTTAATTAAGTCTCATCATATTATTGCATGCATAACATACATTCATTCATCACATAGACATATATATGTTAGTTACTTTAACTATACGGAATGATTATGGACATTCTAATATCAATCCCTCGAGCCATAGAAGGATTGATTAAGTCTCACCCAGATAGATGCATGAATTACAACCCAAAATAAAATTCCAAATCCTATTCTAAGTCTTCTTGTATATTGGCACCACCTCCTGGCTTCTTACTCCTTACACTTCAATCCTAATCTAATCCTATGTAATCTAATTACATAATATTAAAACCAAAAAACCTCAATTTATATTTGAGGGGAATTAGATGATAAGAGAAATATGAGAGAATATAGAGAGAGGCAGGAACACGCAGGCCCTATTTACCAAAGACAAAATTAAAATCCATGCATACTCAATCACATTGTCCTAGTCCATAATCATCCATCATGCCATCATGCACACTTAGCATGCATTCTCTAATGCAAAATAAGGTAATGTAGAAAATTAAAATTTGGGTCCCATTTGATCATATCATGATTTCCTTTTATCATGTAATTTCATTTTGGGTTTAATTTCATAATCACATTATCAATTATAACCAAAATTTTCCAGAAACTAATTCCAAATTAAATCACCTTAATTTTGATATCAAATAATTAAACAATTTAATTATTTCATATATGTCTTAATCTAGTCACACTAGATTTAACTTAATTACATATCGAATCAAATTCATCATTCCTAATAATTGTAGATAATATATCATCTATTTGGGCATCTATAGATTAGCTCAAGCAAATCCAAAGTACAATCTTAGACTAGTGAACCAATCACAAAACATCCAAACCAAATCAATCAAATTTCGCAATTAAAATGGAATCAAGAGGAATTAAATTAACAATCTGACATACTTACAAAATACCAAAATTATCCACAAAATCATAATTTTTATGAATTTAAAGGTGCTGGAAAATTGAAACTACAAATTAAAACAAAAACTGGAACTGGGCAATGTCCCAGTCAGGATTTATGCGTTTCCAAAATTATAAAACTCTTTCAAAACTTCATTCGATCTATTCAAAATCCAAACCAATGTTCTAAACATGTTTTCGAATTCATGTGTTTATCAAATAAACAATCATTATAGAACAGATCATGGAAATCAAGGATTTAATCATATTAAACAATTTAAAACCTTGGTTTTGACAATCAAAACACAATACCAACCAATTAATCATACAAATCAAATTTGTATCAAATCATTCATTCTCATTAATCCCAGATCATCACATGAACAAATTAATGAGAATGAAAGCAAAATTGGCCAAACTTAATCTCATTAAACTTTAAGAACCCTAAATCCAATTTTCATGTAAACTAATTATTCTTCAAATTCAAATTGATTAAGACAACTATAGGATGGCTTTGATACCACTGTTGGGATTATACCATGCATATCACATATACAAGTACAACGAAATTTAAAATTTTGTAATCCTTAATTAATGGAACAACCTATTTAGTCTTAACCAATTATCTAACCATAGAAGGTTTGAAGAAGATTACATTTTGTCAGAGCTTCCGTCCTTCATTTCACCTTACCAAGTTGTTGAAAACCATTGTAATCCTTCCTAGAATCACCTTTAATGATAGTCCACATGAAGGATATGAAGAGAAAAACCTTTTGGTTAAGGGTTTTGCACAATCTCTTGTGATAGCAAGAGAAGATGTAAGGGAGAGAGGGAATAACGAAAACACTTTTGTTCTCTGTGAGCAGTTATATCTGAATGTCAGAAAATGGATATTTATAGTCCTTGAGCAATTAGGGTTCAGAAACCTTACTCAAAGAATCCTAATCAGATTAGATTTCCTATTCTGACGTCACCAAGGACATGAGTCCATGTATATAAGTCAGGAAAAAGCTATAACTTAATGGGATTTTTGGTTTTCAGACTGAATTCCTGAAAAAACATCCATCACCACTTTAGACTTGCCTAGATTTTTTCATTACTCTTCCCTTCAAGGAGCAGACAGATGACAATCAATAGCAAATTTTGACAAGGACAAGTATATCCAGACCGTGACCTTTATCCCACTCAGGAATGTACCATTCCCGAGCAGGAAATTGCTTGGACCAGACTTTTCTCTTTCCGTTTGGATCCAATCTAATAGCCTATTTTACTTCCTTTTCATACTTTTAATGCATGTGACCCATTAGGTTCTCGACTATGTTGGCCACTCAAATTAAAACTTGATCTTGAGCAAGTCATTAACGGTACCTAGCAACACATTATTACCTCCAATTGACCGAAAAATCGATGGTTTGACTACGAACCTTTCCATAGGCAATATCTGTACAATTCGTCCTTTCACCCTTATTATACCCTACTTGGTTCAGAGCATGGTCTAATTGTCAGCTCCTACTAGACTAATTACATCATCTCTAGTCCAAGTGATGTCAGTACTTGTTACCGAGACTCCTTACTCATAAAGATATGTCTCTGAAGACCTTCTTTAAGACAATCCTACTTTGGCTAAAGTTTCCTAAGTAATGATCTCGACAAGTGGTCATGGATATACTCTCCTTCTAATAGGAGTGATGAATCCTCTATTGGCCCTAACTATCTTCGAATATCTTAAACTGTACACAATCACCACCTTATGAGCAACTTATCATAGAGACAACAATGAATGGAGTCAAAGTACAGGATCGGTATCCAAGATAACCTTGAGTACCTCAAGTCCAAGGATATTTACACCATTGCTATGATGAAATTATCATTGACATATGTTTAGAATACCCATATGATAATTTTTTAGTGGGTCTCCGATGTGCTTGACTACTCAAGCAAGCATCCACATGTTAACTCTAAACATCTCATATTTATAGCCTATGAGAACTACTACTTGATCAAATTAGGGAGTAAAACATGTGCTAGCATGTCCAGATCAATTATGTTCCATCTCATGGATCCTATGGCTAGGGATGATTTGGATATAAATATAATTATATATGATAGAAATCTCACTATCATAATCCCATCATGATTTCCTTCATGTTATGTTTATATCATGGACTTCATTAATTAATTTAAGATCCAATCAATTCACAATATTAATGAACATTAATAAATGAAAATGCCTTTATTCATATCAATGAAAAGTGTACTTAGTGCTAAATAGGATTCCCTTTATAGCACTTCTCTATTAGAAAACACTCAGAGAACTTCTCCCTCATTCCCCATTGCTTCCCCTTTGATTAAACATAAGAAAAACACCATTGAGATTGGTTTTAATAAGATTGAATCAAAGGTTTTGGTGTCTTTGTGCAAGAACATGAGTTTTGTGTGAACAACCTTGAAGACTGGGATTCTTAATCTCTGTTCTTGTATTCCAGACGTGGTTCAGTAAGTTTTATGACGTTTTAATAACTGTACTTTATTTTGATCGTTATTATTGTTTTTAAGTTAGGGTTTTCTCGATTTTATCATGGTCTTACCTTAGAATGGAATATATTGGTTCTGTTGTAACCCTTATTATATGTTATTTGTGTTAGGGAATGATACGAAAGGTGGAAATGACCACCTAGTTGAGGGAGAACGGTAAAGAGAAGGTTTTTTTGGCTCCATAGTTAAAGGTCTATACATTTAATCATATTTATTCGCTTAATGGTTGTTTGATTGCTATGGAATTAATATTTTGAAATATATATTGTTATCAAATGCCATGCTTATTGATTTAATAGATTGAAAATCGGTTATATGAGTTAAAGGTGTGAATTATTCATTAATATCAAATTAAATGATAAGAAAGCATGAAACGAAATATGGTATGTAAATAATGAGATTATGGACTGTATATATGTTCTACGGTGATTTTGGTTGGGTGTCTGTGATTGTTAAATTGAAAGGATTGGAGTTTTCTATGTAAAAATGAGTATTTCAATATGCTGGTATTGTAGCTTTCATGATTGCAAAAGGAGTTTCGTGCTCGTAAACGTGTGATACAGCCTTATAGGCACACCACTGCATGCCACAGCATGCCAACTCACATCCAATACATTTGTGGAGGGTAATGGATATGATGTTAATAAACTTTATGACTTATATGTTATGATGTAACTTGAAAAACATGAATATATATGTTATGACACGTGGATGGCTCTATATGAGTTGAGAATTATTGATTAGTATGGAAATGATAATGGATAAGATGATATGTTATGCTATTCATGTTGATATGTTCTAACATGGTATTCTTGATATTAATCATAGGATACGATCTATGCAACAAAGGAAAAAGTGGAAATGACTATAATACCCTTACTCGTACTAGGACAAACTGTAGGATAGATGGCATGTCATTTAAGGTTATTTACGGTACCGTAAGTTTATTATATGTCATGGTATTCAGGCAAGGTGGCCTAAGATCTCAGGGAGCCCTTGACCCCTATTTGCTAGCAACTATTATTTTATCAATCAAGTTGCCTAAGCTTTGAGAGCTCATTTGACTTAATCAAAATTATCAACAATTATAATTAGGTGAATAGGGAGGCCCAGGCTCCAAGAGCGCTCCTATTTACAACCCATATATGGCAATTGGGCAATAATATGAATTAATGGAATAAGTAATGATTTATAGTTATTATATGAATACAGGAAATGACTTTCGCTTACCAAGTACGCTACTATCCTCACTTAAAGGATTTTTTCGCATTCTTACATGAACATGATTTATATGGATTGGAATTTATGAACATGCATTATACCATGAGCTTGTATGCTATAATATGCATGAATGAATTTATATGATTATATGTACCACTAAGCTTTCGATAGTTTAGCGTGTGGGTTTTCTTGCATGTAGATTTGGAGCTATAGAAGGAGATGACATCGAGAAGTCCAAGCCAATCATAGTACTACAGATTTAGAGTCAGCTTTCATATTATTCATGCATTTCTTTTATATGATCATACATGGGGTTATCTTGAATTTTATATTGAGATTATGGATTTGATCTTCATTATTTATTTTTGATATCGAATTATGAAAGGTTGTAAAAGTTTGGGCGAGTTTGGCCCTAGATTAAGATTTACAGCTTCAGTTAATATGTATGTTATAGTTAAATGGTTGCATATTAATTATGGATGGTTATGATATGAAAAAGTTATATGATATATTTATTGCTAAAGGATTAATAATCAGATAATAGTGGACAAGTAGCTGACACTCCCTCGTGTAGCGCTTCCTTATGCTCTATGGGAGGGTGCTACAAAAATTCTCCGACCAAAAAATAAATTCTCAAAAGAATTGATCATGGAAAGAGATCATCCAGAAGATCATTGCACCCTAAGTTAGTTGAACATAAATAATCAATAATTTTTGGGAGAAATATAATATTATATAAGGAATATCAGCTATTGAAAGGAGATCTCATGAGCACCTGAAGATCACTCATACCAATTCTAAGGAAACAAAAACTAAAGATATGGTGCATTTAATATGCAGATAAAGAAGGATATGGGACATTAAATGTTCATTGATAGAATGGGGCATGCCCCTTAAATGCCCAATACATGAAAAGACCCCATCATGAGTCTCCAAAAAGGCTACTATGTGTGCCACCGGATCCCTAAAACTTTTGGAAAATGTTCCATTAGGTGTAAGTAATGATTGAAGACCAACAAATAAAAATATAAGAATGACACTATATAAACTAGAAGGGCTAAAACATAAGATAAGACAAGATAAACCTAATTCAACCTTCAAATATCTATCTTATTCTCTCTTTATTCCTCCTAACTGTTAGAGATGTGCCCAAAAGGCAATCGCCTTAAGCACTTAGTGTACACATTCATAAAGGCATTCTTTCATTATATTAGTATTCATTTGCATATGAATTGATATAGATCTTAAACTGATTAATGAAAGTCCAT
>CATIWF010117853.1:0-32339 GCA_949630135.1 Balakata baccata
CGGCTCCCTTGGATACTTGAGATTTATCTTATCAGGCGGAGATCCTGGAAGGCTCGGAGTAGCCGTAGTGTCCTATGTCCATTTTAGTCCGATTTAGAGTATAAGGATACAAATCTTAGCATTTGAGACTAAGGTAAGCATTGAGCTGAATTATGGTTGCGTATAATATCTGAATCATGATAAGTGACATGATGTATACATTGTCGTGATGAAATGGAAGATTACTTGAGCTATTTCACTTTGTCATGCATACATATTAAAATGTGTATAATGTTCATGCATACATGTCAATTAAACCTATATGTTATTATGTACCGCTAAGCATGTTGTACTTAACGTGTGAATGTTTCACATGCAGGTGTAGATAGTAAGCTGCTGATAATAGAAGAAGCTTACAGAAAGAGAAAGTGAAGGACAAGTTGTTGGGGTGGGTGATACAACTTTATTTTGTGTATTTTCTTTTGAGATGGGAGTTAGTTTTTGTTCATGCTTTAGCACATGTAAACGTTATATTTTGATGGATTTTGTAAACATCGTGGGCATGTGTGAGCCCTAACTTTTATATTTTAAAGCTTTGTGTTAACACATCTTTCATAAATTATTTCTTTATGTTTACTTTAAGTCATCATGGCCATAATGCAAAGTTGTTTTACAAGAACCAGTTTTAATCTCTCATACATTGTAATATTTCTCTATATAATTAGGAAGGGCCTCTTGATTATATGGTGGGGTATTACATTGCGAATACCTTAAGCTAAACCAGTTGAGGGAACAACCTATATAATTCAGTATACTTAGGATATATATTGGGAATACTTCAAGCATAAATCAGTTGTCGCAGAAACCTATAGAGTTTGAAATACATTAGGCATACCTAGGGTATATCTTGGTAATACCTTCGGCCTAAGACAGTTGTAACAGCAGCATAAGTAGTCCAGTATACCTACGGCATACGTTAAGTATATCTTAAGCATACATTAAGCTTAAACTAGTTTTGGTAGCAACCTATAGAGTACGACATACCTAAGGTATATCTTTGGAATACCTTAAGCCTAAAGTGGTTGTGGCAAGTAGCTTATAGAGTACGGTATACTTTGGGCATATTTTGGAAATACATTAAGTCTAAACCAGTTGTAAAGGCATACTAAACAGTCTGGTAAACCTAGGGCATATCTTAGGCATAACTTGCATATATCTTGTCCACAGTTAGCAACAAAATACATCATTCATTATAATAGCAGAAATATAACATACAATATATTGCTTTCTAATAGCTATTTCATTTTAATAAATGAAACTGACAGGAACGAACGATGGAAAACATTTCATTAATCATACATCACAATTGAAGGTGGGATGAAAAGATGAACTACACTGATTTCAAAGTAAATGGCATACTACTCCAAGATAATACATCATTTGATAGTTTACTGGGCATTTTATATGACTAACTAAAAATAAACAGAGATATGAACATTATTGATATCCAATACAAACTTAAAGAGGATTATCCACCCCTAAAGATTGAAGATATCACAAGCCTCTCTTTCTATATGGAAATGAACAAAAGACAGATAGACATCACGATGATGCCAATATGCTTAAATGTGTAGCCAAAGGATAACCTTTAGCAAAGCTGCTTCAGACTCACATACTAGCAAAATGAAGAAAATTAGAGAACTGATTCAACCAGCAGATACTCGATCATAGCATCAGAAAAATTGCTTTGTAAACACTGAACACTACAATTGAGACATAGATCTTCTCCAGTATGCAAACAAAATATCAAAAGACATCTTGGATGTTAACGATGAAGCTCAAAGCAAAGAACCGACACTCATATGTGATGCCACAATGACTTAGGTTGAACAAAATCAAACATACAAAGATAAGGACACATTCAAGAAGCTGCTAAGTCTGTATGCAATAGACAAACACTTCCAATTCAAAATCACAAAATCCTGTAGCAAGACATTCATGGCAAAATGCATAGATGAAAAATGCAGCTAGTACATTAGAGCTTCAATATTAGGTAAATTTTCATCTATTCTTATATGTGTTACACACCTATTGTATACTTTGCCAATCTTTCGACACTTTATATATCTCTGCTAAAATGTCACATAGTTAAATTCCTGTATGTATGCTACAATGTCCAGTATACTTTCCGTATACCTTTGGTATACTTTGAAGGTATCTTCTACTTTCAATTACTCTTATACAATGGTTATAATGCCCTATATACATTACATATGCCTTACAGGTATAAACTATTGCCAACTATTAAGCTATATCAATGCTTTAATGTCCAGTATACATTGTGTATACCTTTGGGTGTACCTACTCCTATCAACTAGTTACCTATATCCATGCTTCAGTGTCCAGTCTACAATAAGTATATCTTCTATATACCTTGGGGATACCTTCTGTTGTTAACTGCTTGAGTTATACACGTGATATATTCTGGTATAGGTTGGGTATACATATGGTATATCTTAAGCATATGTATCCATATATACTAACACTTTCCAAACAATTGTTACAATTGCAGGAAATACAAAAATTGTAAAAGTAAAAACATTCAAAAAGGACCACACATGCTCTCTACAGACTAGACTAGCATATCAAAGACAAGCAACCTCATCCATTGTTATTGAATTCATGAAATCAAAATACAGCAATGAGAAAAGATCTTATGCACCTATTGATATCATCAGAGACTTGAATGAAGAACAAGGAATGAAAATAAGCTACATAAAAGCTTAGAGATCAAAGGATTAGTGAAGGGCAAACCAGATGGGTTATACATTCTAATCTCAAAATTCTTGTACATGTTGAAGGAAAAAAAAACCCCAGATCATTTGTGGACCTCAAAAAGCAAGATGACAACTCATTCCTTTATGCATATTTGGCACTTGATGCTTCAATAAAAGGTTGGAGACACTGCAGACCAATTATGGTTATTAATGGGACATTCTTGAAAGCAAGATATGGTGGAACCATGCTGACAGCATCAACACAAGATGCAGCTG
This sequence comes from Balakata baccata, assembly GCA_949630135.1. Taxonomy (NCBI): domain Eukaryota; kingdom Viridiplantae; phylum Streptophyta; class Magnoliopsida; order Malpighiales; family Euphorbiaceae; genus Balakata; species Balakata baccata. The sequence goes on from CATIWF010117853.1 coordinate 3,033, forward strand.
GAAAAATATTTCTACTATCATTCGCAATTGTTGACTCTAAAAACGATGCAACATGGGAATGGTTCTTCACTCAAGTCAAAGAGGCTTTTGGTTGTCCTTAAGGACTATGTATAATATCATATAGGCATGACAACATTCAAAAAGGAATCACAAAAGTATATCCTGAAGCTGCCCATGGCATTTGTACCTACCACCTCCTAAACAATCTCAAGACAAACTTCAAGAGAAACTCAAAGAACGTAAGAGAACCATTTTATCAAAGTAGCAAATACATACATAACAGAAGACTTTGAAAGGTATATGAAGGAGCTAGACATCATAGATATGAGGATTAGACCTTATTTAGCAGCAGTTGGGTACCACAAATGGACCAAGGCTTTTGCAAACAATAACAGATACTTAGTAATGACATCCAACATAGCAAAATCAATGAATGCAGTTAACAAAGCAACAAGAGAGCTACCTATAACAACACTACTAGAGTATGTAAGAAGTTTAGTACAAGAATGGACATACAAGAATAGAAACAATGCAAGAGCAACTTTCATAAAGCTAGCATCAAAAGTTGAACATATGGTAACAGAAAACTACCCCAAGTCAATGACAATGCAGGCATATTTCTCTCTCATATTAAATATTCAGAAAATTCACTAGCATACCTTGGGTATACTTTTAGCATATCTCCAGAATACCTTAGGTACATAAATATACAAAAATATATAGTTCTTAACTTGAAAAAATAATAAAAAAATGACATTTTGCCTACTAATGTAGGCAAAAGGGTCACATGATGAACTATTCAATGTATTTGAAGGTAAAAAAAAATTCATTATTAACTTCCTTCAAAGAACATATACTTGTAGAAGATTCCAGCTAGATGAGCTGCCATGTCCTTATGCATTATCGATATTAAACCACATCAACAAAGATCCTTATCTTTATTGCTCACAATTCTACATAGAGGAAAATTTGGTGGCAACATACGATGGGACTGTTCATCCACTTGGTAGCCAATCAACTTGGAAAATACCAATTGAAGTGGAACAAATACAAGTAAAACCACCTTAAGGAAAAGTAAAGGCAGGAAGACCAAAGAAAAGAAGGATATAAGCACCATAAGAATCAAAAAACCATATCAAGTACATCAAATATGGACAAATTGGACATAATAGGAAAACATGTAGAAACATAGCTATATAAACAATGTCCCTTACTATTCAATTGAATATCTATTGTAAATTACAAATTTCAATACCTTTGCTGTACATAGAAAATAATTAAGTGCATACCTATACATACGTTAATATAGCATACTCTGGGTATATGTTCATTATACTTTGGGTATACCTATGACTATACTTTTGCTAACAATCTGTAAATACTTTTGTAGTAGAATGTTTTTCTTCCCCTTATAATCCAGCACACTGTCATTACTAATACACTTCAGTCATGTAATGACAGCAAACTCATCAATAGAAAAGTGCATACACTGACCACCAACAAAAAACCATATCTCATCCACATTTGGCTAGTCAATCTCTTACAACAGTATGTTATGAACCAGCTGGTTCTGCAATCTCAAGTCTGGAGAGTCTACAAAGGATCCAAAGCAAGTCTTGTTAAACATCATCACTTGCTCACTACTTAAATATTTAAACAACTTCTCACTAACAATCTCTTTTGCAAAATTGCATAGCATCTTGCAAGAATAGTGATTCTCAATACCAAGCAGCAACCTCACAAAAAAATAAACAAAAAAAAAATATTCACTTTATCTGAAATTAAAGTATTATTCTTAATATAAAACAAAATTACACAATTAAAATATATTAGTATTTAAATAATTCAATATACACTAGGAATACATTACAAAAGACTATATAGTCCGGTATACCTTTGGCATACATAGGGCATATCTAGAGCATACCTTTAGGCTAACATACCTAGCACAAAGACTATACAGTCTAGTATACCTTAGGTATACCTTTGGCATATCTTGACAATAACTTTAGCCTAAAACAACAGTGACAGCAACCTATATAGTCCCATAGACTTTTAACATATATTGGATATATCTTAGCGATAACTTAGGCCTAACGTAACCAGCAGAAAAGCTATAGAGTCTGGTATATGTATGGCATATCTTAGGTATATCTAGAGATACCTTACACATAAAATACTTCCAACTACAAAAACTAAAAGATTCGGTATACCTTAAGTATACAAATAGGTATATCTTTGGTATACCTCACTCCTATTGATAGGTATATCTTCGGTATACTATGGCCACACATTGGACATACCTTTAATAACAAATGTATTTAGGGTCTAGGGTTTTACATATTAGCATACATCCTGTATATTTTGATATACTTTTGGTATACTTTTACAAAAACCAACAAAAAAAAAACATAAACAACAGCACAAAAAAGCACTAAAAAAAATATAAAATGAAAAAAAAAACTCACAATAGAAACAGCATCAGCACAAATAAGAATCAAAGATTTCTTACTCCTACTCTTCTCTACTTTTAACTTTCTTTTCTTCGAAATAACATGTTCACAACTCTCCTCCTAAGGTATATATTCATCATCAGAAATGTCTTTAATGTTCTTTAACTTCAAAATAACCTTCTCAAAACAAGCCCTAGATTTCGTCAATAGTGTTTTAGCCATTGATATTAACAACGAGATCAAATGCGATAAAAAAAACACTAAATACATACAAACAATTACAAAATCAAATCATCAAAGTACAAAGAATATTGAAAAACTGAGATAAGAAAAACGCAATACACAAATGCACGATGAAGAATGTGGAAAAGTGGAAAGGCAGGAAATTACAACTGAAAAAATACCGCGAGATAATAATGATAATTTGATTAAAACGATAAAATCATTAATAAAATGTGAGATACGAGAAATATGTAAAAATATAATTATTTTAAGTACAAATGAAAAAACTAGAAACTGTGATAAATTTAACCATGAAATTTCCTCTTAACCAAATATCTCGCGAGGCCCATTATGAAATCAGCATATTCTTATAATGTCAAACGAAAAAAAAAAAAAAATCAATCGGGACGGGGGGAAAGATATGAAGAAAATAAAAAGGGTTGGTGCAAAACAAAATGGAAAAAATTGGAAGAACACATGGGAGTGTCTGGCAGTTTAAAATCTATAAAATGCATAGTTCCACATGGGCTCACATGCCTGCTGTGGAGCCCACTCTAGTGGCTCAGTCTTTTTACTAGAGACTTCAGACTGGGCCCACTATAGTTCATTTCTTGATGAGATGTTTAAATTGTAACCATTCAATCTGGGTTAATTACATTCATCACTTAACTTTACATCTAAATTAATTTTGTTTGATTTTGTTACACTAAAATTATTAAATTTTATAAATTGTTTTTTAATATAACTGTTGAATTTTGTTATATTACTTGACACATTATATACTGATAGATATTATGTTATATGTTATTTTGTAATTAACTTGTTTGATTTTTAATTTATTCGAAAAATATAATGACAAAAATTGATTAGCGATAATTTTTCTGTAATAATTTATAAAATTTAGTAATTTTAGTGTTATAAAACAAAAAAAATTATTAAATTTTATAAATTATTTTTCAATATAACTGTTGAATTTTGTTATATTACTTGACACATTATATACTGATAGATATTATGTTATATGTTATTTTGTAATTAATTAGTTTGATTTTTAATTTATTCGAAAAATATAATGTAACACTTATCTAACAAAAATTGATTAGCGATAATTTTTCTGTAATAATTTATAAAATTTAGTAATTTTAGTGTTACAAAACAAAAAAAATAATTTAAATGCAAATAATATACTATAAAGTTAAGTGATCATAAATATAATTAATCATTATATCAGTAAAACTTAATAACATTTTTGCTTCAATCACTTTAATATGGATCCTATAATAAATGTTTCAAATTCTCATATCAGCTTGAATATTTCTTTTAATTAATTTTCTCACATAAAAATTACTAATGTTTGAATTATTGAATTAGCTTGAGGTAGAGACTCGATTATGAAACTGTTGTTTTATAAAATTATAATTAAATTTTTTACTAGGAGAAGAAGGAAAGCGGCGGTGTCAACTGAATCGGCTTTCGATCACAAGTCAGAGGATGCTTCCTTGCCCGACTCAATCGGCTTAATTTTTACTCGTCTCTGTTGCTGCATATAAACATTCTACGCGTATTCCATTAACATATATATATATATATATATATATATATATATATATATATATATATAATTTTCTTAAAGGCAAGTTTCATAAAAAAAAATCATCAATTTTCATTTTTCAATCAAAATTATTATATTATTTATTTTTTAACAATTAAATATCTATATTTTCAATTTCATATAAAATATAATCTTGAAAGAAATTAAATTTGGTTTAGCCTAAATATATTTTTTTAATTTGACACGGTTGATATGCATTAATATGTATATACGATGTTTATTTTTAAAATTAATGACAGTTTTTTAAAAAAATTATATAAATCTATATAAAATCAGATATCAAAAGACTCTAAGTTATATAGATATATACGTTTAAAAATAATTGTATGTAGATTAGATTTATATATAAATAATAAAATTAATACAGACGCAGTTTCAGTATGAGAATTGTCTATGTAACTAAATAAAAAAATAAATTCTGAGTGACACGTTACATCTAAACATAATTAAATTTATTCTGAAATTGCATTTGAAATGAAATTGATATATATATATATATATTTAATAGTTAAAAAATGAATGAATAAAATTATTTTAATATGAAAGTGAAAGTGTAGGATTGTTTTACGTAAATTCCCTTTTCTTAATTATATAATTTTTACACTCCCCACCCAGTTGTCAGTTGACAAATAAACAATTTCCTTTCTTTCATTTTCATAAATATGTCCCCCTTCCTCTTAAATCCATTCACCAAAATCTCTATATGACAGCTGATTTAAGAGCTTAATTAGCTGTTTGGTCGGGGATTTTTTACAAACACCGCAAGAATGCATGCCAAAACTGACTCAGAGGTTACAAGCCTCGCACCATCCTCTCCTACAAGATCTCCTCGCCGCCCTGTCTACTATGTGCAGAGTCCATCGCGGGATTCTCACGATGGTGAGAAAACTACGACTTCGTTCCACTCCACCCCCGTGCTTAGTCCCATGGGATCTCCCCGTCATTCTCAGTCTTCCGTTGGCCGTCACTCTCGTGAATCCTCGTCTAGCAGGTTTTCAGGATCTTTGAAACCTGGATCCCGCAAGATCTCTCCTGCTGATGGTTCGAAAGGCGGTCGTAGAAAGGGACAGGAGCAATGGAAAGATTGTGCTGTGATAGAAGAAGAAGGTCTTCTCGAAGATGAAGAACGTGAAAGGGGCCTCCCTCGTCGCTGCTATTTTCTCGCTTTTGTTCTTGGCTTCTTCGTTCTCTTCTCTATGTTTTCCTTAATTCTCTGGGGAGCTAGCAAGCCACAGAAACCCAAGATCACAATGAAGGTATTTTGCCTTTTTTATTTGATCTTCAATCACAATTTAATCTTGAAAGTATGGGAATTTGGTTGATTTTGGTTTTAAATCTTGAAAATATGGGAATTTGGTTGATTTTGGTTTTATTTCCCGGTTTTGCAGAGTATATCATTTGAGCACTTCACCATTCAAGCGGGGTCCGATGCGACGGGAGTGGCTACTGATATGATTACAGTGAACTCCACAGTCAAGATGACATATCGCAATACAGGAACATTTTTCGGAGTCCATGTAACATCGACACCTGTAGATCTGTCTTACTCTCAGATCACCATAGCTTCAGGAACAGTGAGTCATTCTTACATTCCTATTCAGTAATTCCTTATTTAGATCTTTTAATTGGAATTATCTATGTAATTTGATTTAATGGATATATCGCAATTGCAGGTAAATAAGTTTTACCAATCAAGAAAGAGCCAAAGGTCGGTGTCAATTTCTGTAATGGGAAATAAAATCCCACTGTACGGAAGCGGAGCAACATTGAGCAGTTCATCGGGGATGACTACACTACCAGTGTCTCTGAAGTTGAATTTCGTGGTCAGATCGAGAGCTTACGTTCTGGGCAAACTGGTTAAGCCTAAGTTCTACAAGAGAATCTCTTGTGATGTTACTTTTGATCAAAAGAAGCTCAATGTTCCAATTTCTCTCAAGAATTCTTGCACATATGATTGATTAATGAGCGATGGTTGGGGCATTGATGAGGGAGTTCACATTTTTCTTTTTCTAAATTATTGTTTCTTTTTCGTTAAAGAGAAGAAAGAAGTGGAAATGAGAAACAGCTCAACGGGCAGCTTTTGAGATGAGCGGGCAAGGAGTGGAAGCTGACTTTTTGGTTGCCCACATGCCCGTTGAGTGGGAAAACAGGCTGGAATGGATTCGTTTGGAGACTTGTGAGCGAAACTTTGCTTTTTCCTTTTTTATTTATATAGTTTTTCTTTTGTATGGTAATGTAAAACAATTCACCTGCCAATATTATTTAGCTTCATTCGTTGAGAAAATGTATTACCAAATGTCATGTAATTTTTTTTCTTTTTTTGGGTACATAGCTAATGTTATGCAATTTAATAATAATGTTTATCAGTTATAAAATTTTTAAAATTGTTTGTTGGAATTGGACGTTCACTTTTCAGAGGTCAACTCTATATATTTGAGAATTATTATTTGGATTGTGGAATTAGGTTTTCAGTTCGGTGGTCAATTTTCCATGAGCAGTTTAGAAAAATAATTAACCGGGTGTGAGCTGATTGGGAGTGGGTTATGAAATTAGCGGCATAACTTATATGTATTATGATCAATCCTTAGAGATGCTGATAACGACATTTATTTGTTATAATGGACTTATTTACTAATTTATTTTATATGATAATTTTTTTATGCCTTATATTTTGAATGACTTATTTTCCATAACTATACTTATTTCTTCTTTTTTTAGTGCCTTTTTTAGGGTTTAGATTATACTCTATTATCTTTCTTGACTTTTCCTATTTGAAACATAATTTTACTTTCTTAATTATTTTATGTATTTTTCATTGAATAAGTATGGAGGAAGCCGCAAATCTGTGTTATATGTAATTATATATGTAGCATATATTTTATACACATTCGTAATTATTAAATGTATGAAAACAATATATGACAAGTATATGATATTGATATATGCAATATATATTTCTGTTACTCGAAATTATTAAATGCATATATAAATATATGACAAGTATATACTTGATATATATTTTATGTATTTATATTATTCAAATTATTGAATGTGTATAAAAATAAATGATAAATTTTTACTTTTTTATTTTAAATGGCAGTTTTATTGTTATTAAAACTCTATCTAATTATATTCTCTTTCACCATCACTTCTTATGGGTTGGGAAATTTAAAAAAATATATTAAATTAATATTTTTATTTTTTTGTTAAGTTTAAGTTAAGATTCTCTCATATATGTTATGTATAAAATCCATATACTTATTACATATAAAATCCATATATACATTTTTACACAATTTTTGCATATATTTCACATATACATTTTATTTCGGTTTTTTTTAATATTTTTTTAAACTAATTGATAAGTTCAAGTTAAGATTTTGACATAAATGTTACATATAAAATTCATGTACTTGTTACATATTAAATTAACATATACATTTCTACATACTTGTTGCATATATTTCACATATACATTTTATTTTACTTTTTTTTTATTTTTTTAAATTATTGTTAAGTAAGTTAAAATTTTTACATTGATGTTACATATAAAATTCATATACTAAAAAAATGAAATTTGATTTATATGGTATTTTTTTCTATTTTGTGCAGACCTTTTTTATATATTTAGGTTTCTAAAATAAACAAGTGATTTAGACAGGTAAAAATTTTAGTATTAATTAAAAATAATGCAATTATTGCAGAAATTTAAACTTTTCTGAAATTAATTCCTAATTATAAGAGAATGATGTTACATAATTAAATACGTGCTAAGAATAAAATTGGAATTCTGAATTCTTTAAATCTCAGTTGTGATAGTTTTTGAATTGGAATATAAAAATGATATTAGATATATAGAAAGTGTGATTTGTGTCCATTTCCCTATTTATTTGTCTCAAATCAGGTTCAAATTCCCCTTCATTTAAACTAATGATTATAACGGAAAAAAATGAAAACAAGTATAACACGAAATTTAAGGATGTAAGCTTATGAGTTGATGGCGAAGGAATGAAAATCTCTTGGCTAAAACCAAAACAAGGACACGTCCATGTCCCTTGCCTTGACAGAATATTGCTGTTTCTGTTTCCTTTTTAATCTCAATTTTGAAAGAAGACAGATTATTATCAATTCCTGCTTATCATGAACATATATCGGCATATAACAGAACATCGCTTGATATACAAATGTCTTAAATCGTAATAAAAGCATCTGAACGCTGTCTGCTTGTCTCTAATCCTGAACAACCAACTTCATCTTTGCATATGTTAACTCGCACTTATGTCCTCAGAGATTTATTATATTGAATTGCTTAAAAGTTATAGAAATGTAAGAATAAATTATGGGAAAAATAAATGACAAGATAATACAATTTTTATTATATATTGACCTAGAAAACAAGACAAAAGATGTTGTATGAGATTATTATTTTTGAAGCATTTTAAAACAGCAAAATATTTTTGAAAATAAAAACTAGAAAGGGATAAATGGTAAAATAAGACTATTATTGGTAATAATTGAACTAACTAGAAAATTTTACAGAAATACTAAAAAACAAATACATATTTAAATTTTTACTGGTTCTCAAAGTTTTTTTAATTTTACTGAAAACGAATTTCTAAAATTACAACAGTACCTAAATATCAAAATCACCCCAAAATATGCTCAGACGGTATATTTTTGGTATATCTTGGGGATATTTTAGTTCAATTTTCACTAAAAAAAAATAATAAAAGAACAAGAACAATTAAATCATTAAAAAAGAAGAATAAGAAAAATAGAATTTAATTAAAATTCAAAATATCACAAAATCTCAAACATACATTTTGGTATATCTATATTGGCTATATTGAGAATTCTCAAGAAATTCCCCGAGAAAAAAATTCCCTGAGAGGAATTCTCTGGGAATATCTTAGGTATACTTTGATGATACCTTGGATATATTTTTGGGAATTCCATGGATATACCTCGGGTTTACTTTATAGATATATTGGATATAGCTTGAGAATTCTTTGGAGAATTCCCTTGGTATACTTTGGGGATGCTTCAATATATCTTTAGAAATTTTATGGGAATATTTCGGGTATACCTTGAAGATATTTTGGAATTTTCTTGAGAATTCCTTAGGAATACTTGTGGATATTTTGATATACTTTTGGAAATTCCATGAGAATATATCCAGTATACATTTGGGATATTTTAGGTATATTTTGGAGATATTTTAATGATTTTCACAAAAAAAATAAAGAATAAAAAAGAAATCAACAACAATATAAACAAAACTCAAAAAAGTAAATAAACAAACTCAATATCAAATGCAGCATTATTACGAATATCAGTGATGATTTTTCTCTTTTTCAAAAAAGCAGAAGAGACGGAAGGGAGGAGAGCAATGAGATCGGATAAGATGAAATCAAAGACAAGATCGCTGTTGGATTTGTGGGAGATGAAATGGAAACGAGATCGGAGAAAGAACTGAAAAGTCTGCAATGATATATATCAGTTTAGAAGAAAAATTTGGTAAAAATGGAACAACAAAACATATAACCTTCGGTAAATGATGAAATTTCCTGAAGTAAGCCTTGATTTCAGAACACAGGAAGCAAATGAAAGCCCGAACCTTTAAGATCTACGGTCGATATGTGAAGCCAATAAGAGCCCAATAACATTACAACTTAACTATTTTTACAAAACACTGAAATGGATTTTTCTTGTCGAAAATGGGTCTAATCCTAGGTGAAAAATTCATGCCAAACTAAAAGCTAAATGAATTACGAAAACCTGAAGAAGGTTAGGTAGCTAATCTATCTCCGGCAACGGGTGATACAAGAGCAGCCCCTAGTGTATGGATTAACAGGCTGTGAGGATCTGAAACAATTATGGGTATAGTAAGATCTCCCAGAGCGAGGTGGGCATAGTACTCTATTTGCAGAAAGTGCACCATACGATATGTAGTAGTGCATTGGTATCCTTCCTCTCCCATAGAGAGATCTCCTATGATCAAACCCATCTTCACCTTCAATATCGTAGTACATAGCAACTGTCGATGCCCATTCAACACTCTGCGCCAAGCTTTTCTGATCAGCCACCTGAGCTTCAACGTTGACAACCACCAGATGCACTGCAATGCAAAGAGCAACAATCCCTTTTACAGCGGAAAACCCCATGACCAATGTTTGGAGACTTTGGATCTAGATTATGATCTGTGGAGAAAGAAATGAATTGTAATGTGATATAATTAAAGAATCTTGCAGATATGGGATTTTAGTTTAGTGTAGGGACATCAGTCATTAATTCACTACCCCTTTACGGGTTTGCCGGCCTTAATAATTTCACGCAGCAACCAATGTGGTGCCGCCCAGCACTGCGTGCCATTCTCTTTATATATTATTCAGAATTTATTTCAGTCTGATACTGTACATCACGTATTCATGTGTCTGACAGTTCGAGTTCCTTTGACCATGCATGGTCACATGATTTTTTCTTTTTGTCCCGACATAACAACATGTAGAATTCACATAACACTTGTCTAGAGCAATTGGTGATGTTATCACTAAAATTTTATTTTTTAACTTTCTTCACGTAGAAGTTTATCTATATATCAATGGTTAAAGCCTGATTCATTATGATAGAATTTAATTTAAAAGTAAATATATACACACAACTTGTTTATGCGTACTAAGTTAATTTTAGAAAAAATTACTATTTTACGCCACATAATTTCACATAATATACTAGTACTCCTAAAGTTTGAAAAATATATAATTTGTCATATATAGTTTGACATAATATACTAGTACCCTTGATGTTTGAAAATAATATAATACACTAGTAAAAATGAGTATTCTCTTTTGTTCAAAGAAATATTAATCCAATAAATTAAATTTGAAGAGAAATACTAATGTAATATATTAAAATTTTCGAGAGTAAATAATTTTCTAATTTAGGTATTAGTATATTATATCAAATATCTTATATTTTTTAAATTTCTGAGGATACTAGTGTATTATATGAAACTATATTGGAAAATAGTAATCTTTCTTTTAATTTTATGTGCAATATAATTTATTGGAACTAATTATTTCTATTCGAATTCAAAATCTGGACCTATTTAGTACAAAGGCTATTGATTTTACCGAAATGGTGGATCTGATTCAACATTTACACGGAAGGCTAGATCATGCCGCATAGATTTGGGCTCGGCCCAATATCCATCTACAAACGGTCAACCAACTGAAAGGGTACGAATAGAATTTTAACAAAACTTTTAGAGGTAGAAGAGAAATTTACAACAATAGAAGGACCTTCTAGGAATTACGAAGAATCGCTCTCGTCGTCCACCTCCCAGTCTCTTTATTGGCATAGCCCTCCAATCTCTTCTGTCTTTCTGGTCTGATTTCTCAATTCCCCATGGCTCTTCCTCAAAATCAGTTCCAGCAGCACTATCAACCTCAACAACAACAAGAACAATCCAAAAACTTGAGGTAAGCTCTCTTTAAGGGCCAACTTTTTTTGGTTGATTTCTTTCAAAACCCTAACGTTTTTCTATTTATTCACGGAATTCTTGGTTAATTTTTAATTATTAATCATCTTTTATTTACAGGAATTTGTACTCAATTGATGGTCATATTTCTCCTCCCGTCGCCTTCTACAATCCAGCAAATTTGCAAGATCAGTCTCACCATCCTCCTTATGTCCCACCTCCTTGTAAGTTCTTCATTTTTTTTCTCTCATAAAATTTCATCATTTGTTATCTATGTGTGAAGCCTATATATCTAATTATTATTTGCCACCTAGTTAGCTCATTCTAGCCATCCATAGCTTATTTCTACGCTAGACCTAGTTTAATCGTCTAATGCATAGCTACAGAACTTTAATCGGCCTCAAACATTATCTTGCTTTGGCGTTTCTTAAATCTTTTTAAACTTTTTGGGTACTCTTGGCTTTTTTGGTCGTCTTCCAGTTCATGTAGTAGGGTTTGCACCGGGCCCTGCCCCTGTGACTGATGGCAGTGATGGGGGAATTGATTTGCTATGGAGTTATGGGCTGGAACCAAAAAGAAAGAGGCTAAAGGAACAAGATTTTTTGGAGAATAATTCCCAGATTTCATCAGTTGATTTCTTGCAAGCACGATCTGTTTCAACTGGGTTAGGGTTGTCCCTTGACAATACCCGTGTTTCATCTTCTGGTGATTCAACTTTGATTTCACTTGTCGGTGATGATATTGAGCGGGAATTGCAGCAACAGGATGCAGAGATTGATAGATTCCTCAAAGTTCAGGTTTGCATTTAAAGAATTTAAGTGCATGCTAACATGTCGCTTTTAAAGAATTTAATGCATGCTAACATGGCACGAAAATGAACTCATTATAGTTTCCATGTCTTTTGGGTGATTTTCTTTCTTGATTTCTTATAAAAAGTGTATAGTACTTTAATGTGGTTCACATTTGTGCAAAGTGTCTGCTATTTTTATGTATATGATTTAACCATGTTTTATGTTGATTTATCAATCTGACGGTTACTTAAGGTAAGTACTTGACTTTGTTTTACAATTTTCATTAGAAATAAAACGTTTTCCAATTTTCCATAATTGGATCTGTTCCGTGCATCATTCCATGGACTTCTTTCACATGCTAATTAAAGACACTGCATTTATTTGGTTCGAACTTTTTTCATGGTTATGGTAATATCTTTATATTATTTTTTGCTCTATGTAAATAAAAAGCAAATCAAAGCACTAAACTATGGCAGTAATTCAAAGAACTAAAGCTGAAGTGCACTAATTTAAGTAGATTATTTGCCCAGATTGCAAATTGGCTTATTTTGGTAGTTAGTCTTATTTTTGTTTGCCCTTTTATGGAGTGCCTTTTCCATGGTTGGACAATTTTATTTTGGTCTGAGTGCATTAAAGGCATCAAATATGATGATTGTTGGAGTTTCTAAAGTTGGGATATCATAGGAATTAATGTGGAAATGCATTTATGGTGTTGCTTCTTGGAGGTATTTTTCTATTTGACTCCTTTTGAATTTTATGTTTTTCTAGTTGTGGGATTTATCAGGTTTTTGCTGAAATATAATTGCGACTTTTTTAAACGGTTGTGAGGAAGTAAGGATGGGCATTGGATTTTAGCTATTTTACTTGTATATCTCAAAAAAGTTGTTGCTTTGATACTTGAAATGCTTGTGTTCCAAATCCATAGTGTCTCTATAAGAGATAGGTTTATGTTTGGATCAGTTGTGAAATGTATATTTGGTAAGGAATCTCTTTCAAGTTAGTTGATGGTTACTGAACCTGTTAAATTCACTCATGAACCTTTTTCTGGCATCAATGGTTGTGTTTTTATTTCCTATCGAGTTCTTTTGCCTTTCTGCTTTCAAGTTACCTTACTTCTGGTGCGCTTTTCTGCTGTCTTAACAAATTTTTATCATATATTAATGAAAAGAAGAATCATTTTTCTGGAAAAGTAAATTTTGATCTGGTAAATTATTTTTTTTATTAGACACACATAGCCTCTTTTTTGTAAAAGAAATGAATGCACATGCCAGAACTTCTTTAATGTATAAATGCATGGGAATGGTTCACCAGAGACATTATCAAACCAAATACAAACCAAATATTTGGACTGGCCAAAGCATGGTATTGTTGTTCTAGCTCATTTGCTGTAGTTGGCTAGTCAATCCAGTGTTGACATACATTCTCTTCGCTCAACTTATGCTAACCTGCCATTCTCAGTATTGATGTCTGTTACTCTGTAATATTGCTTCTTCATCTTATTCTTCTTTTTCCATTCTTAATCACCCAATTCTGTATAAGTTATCCACAGTAGTCCTTTTTCCTTCTTCATATTCGTATTTTTTCTCCTCAATCATGCAATGTCATCGTGTGTAGCTTAGAGAAGTGCATTCATATCAGTGGTTCATTGTTTATATTATTGATTTTTTTTTTTACTTTTTTGCCTTCTAATAGGGTGACCAATTACGGCAAACTATCCTTGAGAAGGTTCAGGCTAACCAACTCCAAACAATCTCACTTGTGGAAGAAAAGGTTCTTCAAAAACTACGTGAAAAAGAAGCTGAGATAGAGGGCATTAACAAGAGGAATATGGAACTTGAAGAACGAATGGAACAATTATCTGTAGAAGCATGTGCTTGGCAGCAACGGGCTCGATACAATGAAAATGTGATAAATGCCCTTAAGTTTAATATTCAGCATGTCTATGCTCAAAGTAGAGATAGCAAAGAAGGGTGCGGTGACAGTGAGGTGGATGATACTGCTTCATGCTGTAATGGTCGTGCTATTGATTTTCATCTCCTCTCTAAGGAGAACAATGACATGAAAGAACTGATGACTTGTAAGGTTTGCAGAGTCAATGAGGTTTGCATGCTTCTGATACCTTGTAAGCATCTGTGCTTATGTAAAGATTGTGAAAGTAAGCTTAGTTTTTGTCCCCTGTGTCAGTCTAAGTTTATTGCCATGGAAGTCTATATGTAATAGGATATATACAAAAGACCTAATGTTATGCTAAAGTTATATATCATATGCATTGCTCGAATGTTTGTCTGTTCCTTGTGCTGGTAATTTGTCTTCTGTTCTATTTTGTACCTAAAATATTTCCCGAGTAAATGGCATATTGTCTGCAGATACGTTTGTGCTGTTCTGTGTAACCCAGATTATTTCAGTGTTAATTTACGAATTACATTCGGGTATAGAAGGAACCAGGAAAACATGGAGAAATGTGGGATCCAGTGGGAGGGTTAATTGCACATGTGATCACTGAATTTTGTATTAATTTTATTTAAATGACCAAATTTTTTTTGTGACACAAAAATAATTGAATTTAACTTTTATTATATAAAAATTACTTTCATATTGTAGACTGTCCAAATGTTAAGCCACGTCATTGCCACATTATTGCCATATAAGTGACACGTAAGCATTCAGGTAGCCAACTGACCGTAAATGATTATTGTGTAATGAAAGTTAAGTTCAGTTATTTTTGTATAAAAAAAAAATTGGTCATTTAAATGAAAGTAATATAAAGTTTAGTGAACATGAGTGCAATTAACCTTATAGTGGAATTATGTAATGACTTGGATAGTCCATGAAGAAATTGGCGTCTTCCTGTAATAGTCTGTCTTCAATCGTATCTTGCAGTTCCTGTTATTAAGGTTTTGAGTGAGGATGCTGCATAGCTATCTTGGAAAACTTTCCCTTGCCTGTGGAATATCAGCTAAAAACACATGCAATAAGAAGGAAGTATGACTAAATATTCTAGCTAAAGTGATTCCCTATAGGACTAATTTCACTTGGAAACTATTTAAGATCCAAATGTTTACATCGACAGTGATTGCTTGCAATATATGTTTTTCTTGCTATCTATGTAAGTCGTAGTCCAAATGTTTTGCAACTATTTATAGACACCCATTTTTCAATTGGATCCATCTATGTGCATTGAGATCCTTTTATTTTATGGACTCCCGTTTTTGGCTGATGGCTGTTTTTTTTTTTTTTTTTTCGCTCTCTATAAGTATTGGTAACTACAAGTTACCTTTTTCTTTGTTGAGGTATTTCTTTTACATTATTTTAAAATTGTTTATATTTAATATCGTAAATTACAGGTGGACAAGGACAGTTTTATAGGTTTAGGTTGAACTAAGGTTAGTGTTCGAATTACATCTAATTCCCATGACAATGTCCCATACAGCGACAGATAAAACTATGTGCAACAAGCCAAAACCTAGATAATTATCTTTTATATAAATAGAACCATCATTGTTCTTTGGTGGGGTTAGCCTTCTCAACACCTACATCATTTGTTAATTGGTGTGCAGGATTCCTGGATTAGCAATATGTATACACACATAACAGGAAGACAAAAATCCTCACAGAGTCGTGTATTATTCAAGGCTAGTAGCATCCCACAATCCTGTTGATTTGGGCCAAGCTGAAGCTCAATCAACTAGTTTTACATTCCGAAAGTCCAAAACCAGGGGCAAATAGAATGGTGCTAAGGTCTCATGTTAGGCTACTACTTGTAAAGCCGAGAACTGCTCCTCAGGTATACATGAAAGCTCATATCCAGAACAAAAGGCAAACAAATCACATGATTATAATTGGAAAAAACTAAAATTGTAAGAATTAGATTCAAAGTAATACTAATTATAGCCTCACTCGGCTTGAATCTTGTAATGATGACCTAACTTCTAGCACAATATAATTAGAGAATGGCTTTTTGATCCTAATGAATAATTGTTGAAGTTTTCCCTCACCTTGCTTTCCTCAATGATATTAGTAATAAGTTTATTTATTTATTTGAACTGGGAAATATGAAAATTGTTGGTTGGGAACTTGGGTATATAGAACAGTATTGTATGGGAAAATTTTACCAAACACATTTTCAACTTTTTCTTAAAAAAATAGAAGCAAAATTTTGCTTTTTCATTCTTACCAAAAATTTTTTCAATATCATCTTCGATTTCTATGTTTATTTTCAAATCTTTACTCTTCTTTTGTTTCTTTCATTCTTCTAGAAAAGCCAATGAATAGTATCTTCCCTATTGATGATTTCTATGACATGTTATGGCAGGGTCTGATGCCGGCTTCGGAGATGATTAGGAGCCCGTCAATATGAAAGTTTAATAATTTTCAAGAAGAATTTTCTGCTATCGATTCATCTTCCATTAGTGATAATGTTGTTGCTCCTCTTTCTGTGGTTTTGAAATCGCAATTCCTTTTCGTTATGCTATGCTGGGATGGATGTGGGTGGTGGTGCTATGATTCTTGGTGACATTCCTCCTCCACCTGGCATGGCATTGATCAATTTGGACCACTATAAAAGGTTAATTAATTATTTAATCCCTTATTGTTATTATTGATTTAATATTCTAACCATGAATTAATTTCAATTCATTTTTGGGAATTTTACAAAAATAAGGGATAATTTGATCCATTTGATTGACTAATTACTTTTTAATTAGAATTTGTTTCTGTTGTTGATTTATCTTTTGTTCTTTGTTTTTTTGGCAAAAATCACTAAGATATCTTGAAAATATATTCAAAGTATCATCAAGATATACTAGAGATATTCTCGTGTAATTTCCAAAAGTATACCGAAATATCCTCAAGTATATCCAAAGTGTTCCTTGGAAATTCTTAAAGTATATCTAAAATATTTTCAAAGTATTCCCACCTAAATATATACCCGAGGTATTCCCACTTAAAAGTATATTGAAGTATTTCCAAAGTATACCCAATATATTTCTAGAGAATTTTTCCTAAGAAATTCCTTGAGAATTTCCAAAATATAACCAAAGTATCCCCAAGATATTCCCAAAGTATTCCTAATGAATTTCCAAGGTATATCTAAAGTATTCCCAAGATATTCTGAAAGGTATAACAAACTGTTTGTTTGAAATTTTGTAATGTTTTGAATTTTAATTAAATTATATTCATTTTCTTCTTTAATAATTTAATTGTTCTTATTTTTTTTTTGTAAAAATTGAACTAAGATATCCTCAAAGTACACCGAAAATATACCATCTAGGTATATTTTGGAGTAATTTTGAGATTTAGGTACTGTTATAATTTTAGAAAATTGTTTTATGTAAAATTGAAAAAAACTTTAAGCGGCGATAAAAATATAAATAGACACCCATTTTTTTATATTTTTGTAAAATCCCTATTGTATCTCTATCAAGGATCGATAATGAGTGAGAAATTTCATCACCTATGTAAATATAATTACCAATATGATTGGACAAGATATTTCTAGTATTATTCTCAATAGTTAAAATAACTAGATCATGTAAATATATTATTTAATAATTATATTAGTGTATAAATAATATGATAGATTTAGTCTATCTAAATATTTCTCCTTGATTAGAAACTAATTAAGGGCCAAAAACAGACAAAATAATAACAATTTGTAACATGGTAGTTGAACAGCCATATTTAGTCCAGTGACCCACGTGTACAAAACTTGCTTAAATTTGAAGCTCTAAGACTATTAAATCAAAAGCTTGAGGGAGCCAATAAATCAAGAAACACTTAAAGCTAGCTAATAATGGAAAAGGGCATTTGATTTAATCATGAAAAAGTTGAATTTTATTAATTAATGAATTATCTCCTCTAACAGAGTAATTGGTACTGTATACTGTATGGAAACCTTGGGAAGCAAGTCTTTGATGCTTGTACTGGGGAAAAGTGAGAGAAAGGGCAATAGAGGAACACAGAGAGGGAATGAAAGATTGCCTCCTTTTTTTTTTCTTTTTTTTAATTTTTTTGGTAGAGAGTTGAGAGGAGGAGAGAAGATTGAAGAACTTTTTACTAATCATGCCTTAGAAAGTGATGACAAAGAGGAAAGTGAATATGCTTCCCTCATGATTATAACTATCTGCTCTCTATTATTATTCCACCTCCACTTCCACTTCCACCGCAAACCACAGCCGATCTCAGTCCTGTCAATGCCTGTCTCTTCTCTCATATCCTTTTTCTTTCTCTACCTTCTCTTTTCATAAAGACTTTGGATAATTTTCCTTTTTTTTTTTAGGAAAAAAAAAAAGAGAAAATGTACATTTAAAGATATGAAATGAACATTCAAGAAATTTTAATGGAAGATGTAGCTTTATTACTATACTTCAATCATCCAGCCCCTTCTCCTTATTCCCTATAAAGCTGTTCTTTTTTGCTACTTTCATTTATTTTTTCTTTTCTTCTTTCAATTGTGGGGTATATATGGGGCATGATATCTCTGTTAGGCTTACACCTCCACTTTGTTTCTCTTTTGCCTTAATTTCTTTTTTTCTTTCTGTGTGATTTTATTTAATTATTTTTTCTTTTGGGAATTCAATATTTATTCCTTTCACCAGTCAAAGTTATTCCTATTCTTGAACTGAACATGCATCTTGTTCTTGGGTACGAGGCTATTTTTAGATTAAGTCGTTCAGAATGCAACTTGCAAGGGGTCCCCAATAGATACATACATATGGAATATTTGCATTTTTGAAAATTGAATGTTGTCTTTACTTACTTCCATTGAGCATTGTTGAAATTAATTATTATTAGCATGTGCAATCCTGAGCAGCCTCTATATTTTTAGGGAGCCATAGTCAAAATCGATCCACAAATGCTTATTCCTTCCAATTAAAAAATAATTTTTTTTTTTTTTAAAAAAAAAGAGGAATTCAGTTACCCACTTCGTTTCCCAACTCATCTTTACATATTTTAAGTCATTAATTACTCATATTTACTATGCAAATTATAGTAGTTTTCTAATTTTAGAATAACTAGACCCCTTTATCTCCAGCACCAAATTAATGTTCTACTTATCTTAAACATTAACTAATATTTTCTTTCTGTATCCACATTGTGCATGGAGTAAAGAGAAAGCAGCATCCTCCTTATGTACATTTCTTTTTTTCTTTTTTTTTTTTTTTTTAGAAAAGAAAAGTGAAATTTCCATTGCTATATATCTTAATGGTTAGCTTTTGGCAACAGTGGTCCTATATAATAAACCATGTTAAACCCATGTCCATCCTACCAAGTCAAACTCTCTTCCATCCTTCTCTGGGAGAGTAACTTAGTATTTAATTAAATTCCACCTCCTTTTCAATTTGCTCCAGGAAAATTTATATATATATATATATATATATATATATATATATTTTGTAGAAATCAAGTATTGAACAGTGATAAATTATAATTAGTTGTTTTACTATCGTTTTCAAGATTATGAAATTATAAGTTAGATCTTTGTTGTCTGAACCGATAAGTCCAAAAAATAAATGCTAGGGATACATGTTAATAGTATCCTAATTTTATTTTTGGGAAAAACTAAAATAATTTAAATAAGATTCATAAATAAATTAACAGAATAATTGATTGGAACTAATTCATTAGTACACCTATCATGAAATCATATTAAATATAGAAAGTTATGACTTCAATACCAAACTTCTATGTGTAAAAAAATTACTTAATCCATCCGGAAAAGATAGTTTTAGTTCCATTTTGTACGCATATTAAAAAAAATAGTTAGTTTAGTTAAATTAACGATTTTTACTAGACGTTTTACCAAAACACTCTTCATTCATTATTATCTTGAAAATAATTATTTAATTTTGTTAATGTAAAACTCAAATTAATACTAATGTAGATGTCAATCAATTTTAAAAGTTATTTAAAGTATAAATTAAAAAAATAAATAGATATTTAGATATATTTAATAAAAGTATATATAAATAAATGTATTTTAGTAATCGAATAAAATAATTACACTTCAAAAGATGTAAGTGATCTATAATTTTTAAATGGTTAAAAATGGAAAGTGCGAGAAGGTGAGATTACTAGTTAACTATATGTTTAGGAAGAAACATTTTGGCGTTTGCATCAACGACCTACTAATATTTATACCCAAAAAAGAAAAGGGCCTACTTCCACAATGCGACAATTTGAATATAGATAAATGTTGAAAATTTGTGAATAGCAATTAAAGTATGGTTAGTTATAAATAAATTAGTACAAAATTCTTTCATTTTAATTAAAAAATTTGAATTGAATTAATCGAGTTATGAGTATGTAATATGTTAAATGTTTTGCTATTTTTCAAAATCTTATCTTACATGTTTGTATTAAACAAACTAACTCCTGATACCAAATAAATAAAAGTATGGTTAATTAATTACTAAACAAGTTTAACCAAATCGGTGCGAGTGGGGAATCATACAGTAAAACAATATGAATAGTAAAGGATTCATAGAGTAAAAAGTGTATGATTTGTGCGCTGCTTGATGAGTGATGTAAACAGTACACACAGAGATCATTTAGAAGCTTTTTGCTTGACATGATTGACCAGCCAAAAGGGTTTTCTTAGTGGATTATTAGGTGGCAATAATATCCGTATGATTATATCAATATTTTATATCCACAAATTCTTTTTTGTTTTGAAAAAACATACAGAAAAAAAATATATAATAATTTGAGACGAAATTGGACTGCCTGGATCAACCCAACACTGCAAATGATTTGGAGATAAGCTGCATTTCCCCATAACATAATAGACTGATCACCATCCGATCAATTATTTGGTAATTTACATCGAATTTCGATCAAGTAAGATTGCTATTTTTGTAGCATGAATTAAGGAATTAAAGCCATCATGGTAAAAAGATTAAAAAAAAATTTGTAAGTTTAGGAGTATTCAGATATATATGCATGAAATAATGGCGAGGATGAATGATGGGGGGAGGGGGACCCAAACGAGGCTTTTGATCATCACAAAGGAATCCCTTGGATTGAGGAGTAGTAGTAGTAAGCAGCAGCCTTGAATCGTGGGACCTTTTCTTTTTTAAAAATCTTTTGTAAGTGTTAAAACAACTTTCTTTTTTCTCCCTTTAACGTTCATCAGTCACAGTATAAAAAGAAGAGAAGAGATGAAGAGAGAAAGAAAAAAAAAAGATTGTGAGGTGCATGTGATTAAACAGCCTTTGTGTTCCCCTCTTCTAACCCAAATATACTAAACCCTACCATTCTTCTTCTGTCTTTTTTGACATCCGGGGTCTCTTTACTTTTTTGGTTAATGATGTTTAGGTCATAAACATAGGAGTTATATATTGATTTGTACTAATTAAAATTTTTTAATTATATTTGGACCCATCTTTCTCTTTAGACATGCAATATTTTGCCCTAACTTGATCATCATTCATCAATGCAGCACCGACTAAAAGCATGTCATTAGTGGAATCAATGGGACCCCGATTTATATCAACATCAATATTGATTTGATCATATTACTACCTTTTTGCACATTCGGTAGAATATACAAGTTTTATCATAGCTTTGTATAAATAGCTACCTAGGCTAATTAACCTTTGTGTATACCAAAGTTTATAATAGCATCTTTTTCACGTATAAGTTGAGTCAAAGGCTTTAATAAAAGACCGAAGAGTTAGTACTTCAATTAACAATACATGTTGAGTTTAATTTGTTAGGAAGAATTTTTGAGTTCAAATTCTATTAAATATATTCTTAGAGAGGGGCGAATAGTCTTAACTATGATTAAGATTTGAAAAAAATTATTTTTAGACCGTAAAACGGACGAAAACACCTATGATTTACACTAAAAAAAGACTTCAACAAAGAAAGAAGAAAATAAAAGAAAAAGAAATGGAAGAAATAAGTTAGTGAGAGATGAAAGGAAAGCGAAAGACCTCTTCTCTCCTTTTAATGCAACTCTAAAGCATGCTTATGAAAATGAGCTTTCTTTTTTTTATTAAGAAGAAACTATAGGCCATGCAAAGTCTAAAAATTTATGTGTAGAACCTTTTGGAATTGGACCTACGCTAAAGAGATTAATTTTCAAGGAAGCTGCTTTTTAAGGTCTTTTTTTTTAGAGGAGAAATACAACTTTTGCATGGAATCAAATCCATGTTACTCTAAAGTATTTTTCATTAATTTAATTATATAATAATATATAGATTCCTCATTTATATCCAATCAATCAATTAAAACAACTTCCTTTCGTTTCGTTTGGGTCATCATGTCTTTTGTTTGATATATTGATTTCTACATGAACTCAAAATCCTGTATGTATATTTATGATCATGTATTAAAATTGTAATGGGATGGATTAGTTAATACGAAACTTTTCCAACTTAATTAGAATTTTCAATTTTAAATTTTGGGTATGTAGTTTTCTTTTAATTTTTAAGAATGTTTTATCGGTTTTCGAATATCCATCACATTTTTACAAATTAAAAAAAGAAATTGCAATGGTTACCTAGCCATTGGCGAGGCTTTTAATTTGCATGTCCTAAACTTTATGTACATGAGGGTCAAACGCAAAGAAATACCGTATTTGAACCGACAAATATATATAAGCAAAATATACTTTTTCAATTTGATATATGCCAATATCTCTCACATGTCTTTTTCTTTTGAGAAGTGAATTTGGATTTTTTTCTTGCTTAAATTTTAAACATGATTTTCTGTAAAGGTAGTTTTCAAAAATTAAAATGAAATATTTTTTCAAAAACGTTTGTCCCAAACACAATACCAAATATAAATGATATTAACTATATGGTAAGTACTTGTGATAAAATTCATATATTTCTTTTTTATGAACCTAATTTAAATAAGAATTCTCGTGAGGGCATTATGGTAGTGTTATTCTGAGTAAATATCAATTCAGCTGCGAATTTTCAGATATGGAAATAAAATAATTTACAAATTATTTTACGATTGGGCGGTATAGACCTATTGTTGTCAATTTAAGTATTTCCTTTTTTTTTTCCTTTGTGGTCCGAATATATAGTAAATATGTAGCGCATCAAAAATTGAAATAGGCCTAACTAAATTTATTTAAAAATTATTTTAAAAAATAAAATGCAAATAAATCGAATTAAAATGTCAGCTTTTCTGTTTTTTTTTTTTTTTGAACAGAGCTTTTCTAAATTCTGAACCACAATATCCGTGTTTTGATGTCTGCAAAAACATCTCATGTGTAACAAAACTACAAATCAAAAGATATTGCAAGATAACAATAAATTCGGATTACAGAAAGTTGTTAATTAGCATTTTGGTTCAAGTATTTGGAATACTTTCTAGCATTTTCCCACTCAACAGTTAATAAGATTGAACTAAATTTATGGCATGCATAATTTTGAATTAATTGAAATAGCAAACAATTTATATATTAAATAATATAAATTTACCAGCAAAATTATCAATTAGCCAATAAAATTTAGCCTAATAATGCTAATCTACTCTGAAATCTCGAATTTAAATCATCAATCGAACTCTTTATACCAACAAAATCGATTAATTAAATAATAATAGAATTAGGATTAGAAGTGATATAATTTGAGGCAAAAAGAATAGTAACTTCCAAATAGCAAACCTATGCATTATATTATATATAGCTGAGTCTCATTAGTCTTATTTCTGTAGATATGAGACGTACATGTATCGTTGACGGGTAAAATATATGCATATGGTGCAGAGACAGAGATATGGTAACAAAGCTCATGAAACCGAAAGGAAGGACAGAGATGTCCAATTAAGTCCAAGTCCATTAAATAACATAAAGGACAAAACCATGGTTTTACATTAGAGAGAGAGACAGACAAACGGGTATCTTGTCCGATCTATATATTAATACCAGTGTGCCATTTCCTCGTGGGATCCATCTCCTTCCCTCGTGACGACCCTTATATATATATATATACATTTTAATATATATTTGCACTCCACTTATATAATACAAATACAAATCCACCTTCTACTCTCTCTGCATTTGTTCAACTTGTTTGACCGCTAGCTAAGTTACCCTCCTCTCTCATCTTTCAACAATAACTGTCTTACATTATTGAGGAGGCATCTGAATTAATTAATACAAAATTTTTTCGGTTTAATTAAATATTTAGAATTTGAAGTTATTTTAAAAATTTTTGGAGAAAGTCCTGCCCGACACGATAATGGGACTACTTTCGAATACCAAACAAAAAAATAAGTCTTACATTAATATTTTATTAATTTATGTCTACATTTTTCAGAAAAAGACTAAGATGTTTTTTTTTGCTTAATATAAATTTTTAATAGATAAAATGGCTGTGTTCTCCGCTTCTCCCAGTGCATGCATAAGATGAGCCAGTGAAACCGACAAAAGAGAGCTCGAGAAGAGAAGAGACAGAAGAAAGAACCTTGTAGCTTGTCGTATAGAATACGGATTTTGATTCTTTTTCACTTTAGAAATCATTAAATAGAGAAGAAGGGTAAGAGTTTAATTTTATTCTTCTGAGAAAAAAAGATAAAAATAAACAAGGATTTTGTTTTTTTTTTATCAGTATTCGGTCTGGGGTTTAAGTTGTCTTTCCTTGAAATTTTCATTTTAGATTATCTAATAATTAGTGTTATGATTTGTTTATTATAATATGTAAGAAAATATAAAACTATAATGTTAAATTTGAAGGGAATCGGCGGTGGTCATGTGAGAGAGAGAGAGTATGTGGGGTTCACTTTCACTGCAATTTAGAAATTGGAATAGAATCTTCTTGGCTCCTTCAACGAGTGCTTGTGGGTATTATGGGGAGGAAGAGAGTGTGATTTTGGTAGTGATGGTGGTGGGCTCGGTAGGATCTGCCTAA
This sequence comes from Balakata baccata, assembly GCA_949630135.1. Lineage (NCBI taxonomy): Eukaryota > Viridiplantae > Streptophyta > Magnoliopsida > Malpighiales > Euphorbiaceae > Balakata > Balakata baccata. The sequence goes on from CATIWF010117853.1 coordinate 28,460, forward strand.
GTTGCTGACAACTTGTATGTATGTGTGTGTGAGAGAGAGAAGGAAAAAGAAGAAAGAAGAAAACTTTGGTTTCTAGATTTTCATATATATACTCTAGTGGGTCCATCAATTTTATTTTCCTTTTTCTTTCTTTCATTTTTTTTTCTACTATTCCCTACTCTACAATGCCACAACAGAAAAATTATGAAGAAAGAAAGCTCCATGAATCATGAAATAACCTCCTTACTCATTAACTATGTAGTGATTCTTGTGTTGTCCATTACACACATAAACTCCTCAATCTCCATCAATGAGATAGGACCCATTTGTATATGATTATATGGTCCCACCCCCATTATCAAGTGGTTCAAAATGGAGATGTTTATATATCTATATGTATAATTAATCACATAATTAAGTTAATCAACAAGGGATAGTTCCCTCTCTCTTGACAATGACTAAGTGGGTTCATATTTGAACTTATCATGTGTAAATTATATATATATATATATAATTAAATAGATTCAATTTACTACGTAATTTATGAAAAAAAATTAATTATCTAATTATATATAAATATATTGTATTCACAACAACTAATAAAAATAAATAAATTAAATATATATCACTTAATAATTAGATAAGTGATATAATATACTGAGTGTATCTAAGAATTTATTATAAATGGCAAAAGAATACAAATATATAATATTAGAGGGTTTCATCTAGATGGGTAAGATCATATTCCCATAAATATGCATGTAACATGAATGAGGCCAGATAATAGAAGGGTGGTAATAACTAGTAAATATTAGTGTCATTAAAAAAGAAAACAAAACAAGAATCACGAGATTAATGGTATATGTACAGAACCATCAAAATTACATGGGACAACGTCCTTGTCAGCCGCTGTAAATCTTGCAGTGTGTAAGAAAGACAAGTGTTTAATTTTGAACTTGATAATCATAAAAAAATAAATAAATAAATAAACAAATTAAAGAAAATGAGGGTTTCAGCTGAGATATAAAAATTTTAGAAGATTATTAATCTCAGAAACTGAGAAGAGGGTTTCCAATTTTAATTGAACCTCATCGGGACTCGAAGCTGACAATGCTACTTATCAATTTCAAGTTCCTTCGCCTTCTATGTATAAATATATATCTTATAAAAAAAGGAAAAAAAAAATGTCACATGCAACCTGGTTTTTCTGTAATAATTCTGTCAATAAATAAATGAATTGCTTGGAAGTTTACAAATTAATTTAAGTAATGATCATGTGATGAGTTTGCTTTTGCAAATCATTTGATTTTTATTGTAATCCGGACATGTATAATATCAACTAAGCTAGAAACTCAAGAGATCTTTTTTTTTTTTTAATGAAAAATATATTGTGACATTTTTATTTGGATTCATGTGGCCAGAGGTTTGCTGTACTAGTACTGCTTGCACATGATAATTACTATACATGTTTTAATTTGATTTCTTTGCCGTTACTAGTGTCATAAATTGAAGGAATTTTCTTGGCAAGTTTTCTCATAGCATGAAAAAACATATAGGAATTTATCTAATTAATAAATAGATTATTTACCCAGTATATACTATATAGTGTTCCAATGGCATTAACAAGTCTCGAGTTCAAGACCCATAAAAATAAATAAATAAATAAATTATTTTCTTCTCATTTTCTTGAAAAAGAATTCCCAAAGAGAAAATAAATTTCTCACCTCAATCAAGTTTATATGTTTGTTCATAAGTCAATAATATATTAATATATTATTAAAAATTCATTTTTATTCACAGCTTATACATATAAAATTATTTTTTTATATAAAAGTAAGTTATTAATTTTTTTTAGAATTTAACTGTTACTTTAAATTTGAAAAAAGAGGAATTATATTGGTGGGGGAAGGAGGACGGTTTTAACTTTGTTTTTCCAATAATGAGAATCATAGACATAATCAAAATAATCAGTTGAGTATCTATGGGAAATAATTAGTAATGATTTTCCTATTCTTTAACTTTGGACCTCCTACTGTCCCTACCCTTACTGTCACTTACTCATCATAAAAATGAATCCATATCTCACTTTTATATCTATAGGATCCCTTGGCAACCACTCATTGCAAACAGTTTTCATGCAATCTTGTTCAATTTTTGTGCGGATTTAATATATAAAACAAAGTAAATTCCACATATATATATATATATCAAACTAAATTATTCATGTCTTCCGTTCAGAAAATAGAACAGAGAGTATATTTTACATATATACAAAGACAAACATTTCTTGGGTCCTTACAAGAAAAAGGAAAAGCTGTAAAATTTCCAGTTGTTCATGGAAACTTTTGGGTCCAATAATTCAATCACCTGAAACACACGTCAGATAAGCAAGAAAGCCGAGCCGAGGAAGAGCCAAAGTTGGAGGCTCAAAGCAGAGAAGCTAAAGGCTATAAGAGCTACATATATATTAATAAATATGAAGGTATCTAGACACAAAAGATTAAAGGAAATATATATATATATATACACACAACATAGTCAGTAAAGTTAGCAGTGAGCATGTCTATATGATATTGATATTGAAGTTTGGAATAAATATTACTATCTGAGAGGGAAAAAAAAGTAGGAAGAAGAAGAAGAAGAAGAAGAAGAAAATGTCGTCACCAAGAAACAGACTTTAAATCCCATCACGTAGTTCGAAATTGGAGAGTGTGTTTGTGTGTATATATGTTGGGTTGCTGATAATAAACAACAAAAGGAAACCTACAAAATGAAAAAAGAGTATACTCGTTTGACGTGAATCGAACCCTCCTTCGTCTTTCTTCTTCTTATTCTATCTTCTTCTCATTATTTCATATCATGCACTCCTATACATTTTCCTATGACCATAATACCCTTTCCATCAATGAAATTCCGTGAGTGTTTTAATGACCTCAACTCAAAACGACATTGAATAATGAAAATACCCAGTTACCATTTTTAAATAAGTAGTGTTAAAGATTAATCAAGATGTTCATAAATAGCAATACAAACACTCCAGGCAGTTATTTTCCTGAAAACAATATACTGATTCCAACAGGCTAGGCAAGTACTGTAATTAAGGATGTGCACTGTATTATGAAAACTGCCGGAAGAAAAAAACACAGTTGTGGAGAAAGAGGAAGAAAGTTAAAATTTTGTAGTTGACTCTAGGAAAATGAAGGTAGAAAAGGATAGAAAAGGAGAGAGAAGAAGGGTGAGATGGTCAATTCACAATGACAAAGGTGTGCCTCATTTTAAGTGGGTGTGCGCGGGATCAATGTCAGAAGGTATAGAGAAAGAGAGAGAGTTCACGGGTTTGTCTTGAAATGCCCTTAATTTCACAGTCCCATACACTCAGACACATATTCTCTCTCACTACGTAACCGAGGACCCTAACAAATATTATTTTATTTTTATACTATTACTAAAAAAAAATATTATCATTTAACCCCCCGAAAAAAAACATACTTTAAAATAATAATAAATAATTTTTTAGAAAGTAAAAAAAAACCGCATAGTACACAGTAACTCGCCTCTCCTCTCCAGCATTTTTATCCAAGCCCACACCCAAACAAACTTTCACTCACATATACTGCGAATTAATGCTTTCCCCTCTTCGGGTTAATTTCTTAGTTCTGCTTCTTACTTCTTTAGCCATATCAAACACAAAAGCCCCCACTCTCTTCTGTTACACTTCCTCCTTTCAGACCCGTCTTTCTTTCTTTTTCTGCTGCAGATTAGGCTGTGCTTTTGATCTGCAATGGCGCTTATGCTTGACAACTGTGAAGGAATATTGCTTTCTTTAGACTCCCACAAATCGGTCCCAGCTCCTTTTCTTACTAAAACTTACCAATTAGTTGATGATCCCACCACCGACCAT
>CATIWF010117867.1:0-17049 GCA_949630135.1 Balakata baccata
TAAAAATTTTATGATTGTGGTGTAAACACTTGAATTCATAATTTCTATAAGAACTTAAACTAAGTTTACCATCAAATCAACAAACTTTCTTTGTTATTAATAGAGAAATACAAACTTATATAATAATTTAAAATTATATTAGTAAATAAAATATATATTTAATGGATATACTTAATAAACTCATATATTTATATACTTTATAATTAATTAATGTAGACAATATATATATATATATATATATATATAATCATAAAATTATATACTTATAAATTTATGCACCTAATAATTTAAATTTTAAATATTACTATATTATTAACTTACAATATATATTTATATTATTTTTTACCAATATAATTAAATTACATTAAACTTTATACTAATCTAAATTTTATTTAATAAATATTATTTATGGGTTGTAACACATTTACCATATAAATTTTAGCAACCACTAAGATATATTATATTATTTTCTCATCAAGACAATTATATTATATATACTAATCTAAATTTTATTAATAAATAATATACATGTCTGTGACACATTTATCAATTATTATATGCATTAACTATATTAATTCTCTGGTATATTATATTTTTTCTTATTAAGATAAGTATTTTACATTAAACTTATATACTGATTTATATTTTATTAATAAATAATTTATATGGGTCCATGACATATTTATTATATAAATTTTAATAACCACTAATATCATTTTTCTTCATCATATAAATTTTCAACTATATATATATATTCAACTACTGATATCATTTTTCTTATTATCTTAATTATATTGGTTATATTCTTTGTAATCATTCAAACTTAATTATATTATTTTTAATCCTCAACTATAGTAAATACCATTTTTTTCCTATCATTTAGTCTATTATGTTTTTTATAAAAATTTAAAACTTCTAAACATAAAATGTTAAAAAAAATACTTTATATGTGATCAATAAACTGGTAGAAAAACTTTAGTTAGAATAATTGTTAAGGATGTATTACTATTTATGTTTATTGAACATGAACATTTTAAAGATTTTATTACAGTGTTAACACTACATGAAATTATAAAATTTTGCATCAAGTTTTACTTTTATAATCAAATTTCTCATCAATCTCAATTGAGTATTCATTAATCTAACTTTTAGATAAGTGGAGTTTTGCCTAGCTCACTTCCAACTATGGTATTTTTCACAAGGCCAACAATCAATCCAAAATTTCCTTGTATTTTAATGGTTCACACAACAACCAATTCATTATAATTTGGCTCATACACTACTCAATTACAAGATAAACTCAAGTATTTACAGCTAATACTTAAACTCTTACAAGAATTAAGATGAGAAAGTAATTTGCAAGAGTTTTGGCATAATCAAAGTAGTTGGATTTATTAAATGGCCTTTTAGTAAAGTATTTATACTGATTTCCCACCAAATAGTCATTACAATTAAGTGGCATTGCTCTTTCTAACATTCTCTTACAAGTGCATTTAATGCTGCTTGTAGAGAGCGTTTTTCGGTCGAAAAAGGAAAAGTGGATTTTCCGATCAGGAAAAGGCCTCAGATGACACATGGCATCATCTAGTTGGTTGATGGCTCCAACGGCTAGTTCCTATATGAATTTTCCAATCGAAACTCCTATTTTCCTGCTCGGGACCTACTCGATGATTCCTTGACCAAGAACTTCAAATTGTTGACTTCGAGAGCTTCCCAGTTGGGACACTCTTTCCCGGTTGGGAACTTAATTAGTCCTACTTCACTGTTTTGACTTTCCATATGACGTGGCACAATTCTAGTGGAGGCGCTTTTCAATGTTCATATCCATTTAAATTTCCCGATTGTGTTTCCCATTTTCCTGATTTGGAAAGTTGTTTTCTGGTCAGGACTGTGGTCTTCCCGGTCTGTATCAGCTACTGGAACTTTAGGATGACTAAGGACCATTGTTTTCCGGCCAGTACACAAATTTTACCGGTCTATACAAGTGTCCCGGTCTAGAAATACTACTCTCGGTCAGGAGTTACAAGTCCTTAGGAAATTTTTAACTTGTTCATTAGGGAAATCAAAACCAAATGAGCTGAAACTTTGAACATTATCAAAACAACACTAAATGAAGATATTAGTGACATTTAATTTGATTGTCAAGATTAAAATAGAGAGAAATCACCCTAAGTTCAGCAAGTATAAATATGAGAGAAAAAGAAATCGAGAAATTGCCTGGTTTTACATTTGGGAATCAATACACAAAGATGGATGACATAGATTGCTGAAATTACATGCAGAACTACCATTCGTATAGTCTTGGCAATCATGGTGGTCAACTCTTAAGTTGGTATTCTAGTCATCACGAATAAAAATACCTTCAAAAAAAATTAAACCACCAATATCAGGTATTTATTGACTAACGAAAACAACTAATAAAAAATCATGAATCAAGTTCACATTCTCGGTAGCAATAAACCATAGCGGCAAAAAAATTCAATAAATAAAATTATTGAAAGAATCAAATAATGCATAAAACCCTAATGCACCAATAAAATTAAATAACAAACTTATAAGTTCATATTGATTTCCATCAAACTCAAAAGCACTGTAATGGCTTCTACGTCCTCTTTTCGTGGAAATCATAACCGCTTCACCAATTGCTTCTATGGTGCTTCTTCTTCATCATCCTCTTCGAGATCTTCCTATGTGTCTTCATCTGACTCCACTGCATTCCTTCCCCTCCCTTTCTTCTTCGCTTTCCCTCCTCTCATTTTCCCTTCTTCCTCATCTTCATCTTCTTTCCATAACTTAATTTCTTTCCATGCCAGGACTAAGATCAAAACCAATAGACTAAATGAGGAAATGAATTTTTGAAAAAGAGAGGTCTCAAATAGATGCTGAGAGAGATGTGACTAGAGGGAGACAAAATTTTCTCAGAGTGGCATCGGTGTGAGCCTTAACATCTGCTCTAACGGTTTTATTAAAAGTCCTTTCACGATTGACCTCTAAATAGCTAGTCATATCTGGCTAGTGCAAAGAGCATTTGCTACTGTATTTCAATATGCCATTCGCACCTGCTCCTAGGGCCAGAGCATGTGGTGCGTATGTGTTGCTTGAAGAGGATTTGCAATTGGCTTTTAATTTGATAGTCGCAAAAGCCTCTGAAATATTTTTTTATTTTTAGATTTAATTATTTATTTTTATTAAAATTAGTTATTTATATATTACATCTATATATTTTAGAAGAGTGTTGGGGTTTTGTTGAATGAATTATTTTATGGCTTTTTGCTACCGTCGAAAGTAAAGAACAACAACAAAAAAATTTCACATTCTCCGATTAATTATAAAAATGCCACAGTATGCACTATTTACTGCTGTTTTTTTTATAACATCCACATAAAATGTTCCTCTAAAGTATTTTTGTACTAGTGCTAGTAGTAACTGTAAACGAGTTAGAATATACCCTTATTTATATTTTGATAAATTTGACATTTAATTAACTTAAAAAATACATTTAAAAAAAATAACAAATTTGACATTTTAGTATGAAGTTAATGACATTATAAAAAACTTTTGGTATTTTTTTTTATATTTTTAAGACAAAAACAGGACAAATTTGAAATTTTGTTTATTTTTAATTGAAAAAATCAACGAAAGGGCTAGATAGTGTATTAAATGTATTTCCAAAAATAAAAAGACTAACTAATATATTTAACCAAATCTCAGAAGTGTCCTAGTAATTTACCCTAAGTTTTTTTTTCTAAGTGTTAAAAGAACAAAATTTATTACTATTATTCGAGCATGCTCCTTAATGGATGTAGATCCACAGGAGTGGGTTTCAAAGGAGATGGCTGAGTGTACCCCTCCTACCAAGATACGTCTCTTCAATGAAACGTATATGAGAAATGCTGCATATGAGTCCAGACAATATGTGAACCAGTGTGCCAAATAGATGGGGGTAGGTGATATATACTTTCATTTACATGTTTTTTAATTATTAATTGTGCTTATTTGATGATAAAATTTGTTGCAGGAATGGATTGTTACGCTTATTCATTAAGAGTCCCATGATGAATTTGGGAACACAGTTGAGCTAGCTCAGGAGGACGAGAATCAAATCTTCATGCAGATTACTTAGGAGTCTTCAAATGGAAGGTACTTATACAGCACAGACCGTAATAGGATTGCTCCATCTCGCAGTTCAATATCTGATGCCTCCACTTTGATAATTGAGATCGAGGCGACTCGCCAACGTATCAGATACTTGAGAGAAATTATGCCCTGGAAGAGTCACATTCTGCTCTTCAATTGGAAGTCCAAACTACTCAATAGGAGTTGGAGGAGAAAATGCACCAAGTGCTAGAATGTGATGACTAACTTGCCGCTCTAAGTAGTGCATTCAGCAGCCATTAGCCACCAACATCTTGATTTATATTTTTTTTCTTTTATTTTCATTTTAAAAATATTGCTACAAATACTAACATATTAAATTTTTAAATACTATTAATATTTATTGTATTTAGTTATAATTTATTTTAGATTTATATGTAATTTGAATAATAAGTTATTAATGTAATAAATTATTAAATAAATATTAATATAAATTATTTTTAAAAGATATATATATATATAATAATACTAAAATTAAATTAAAAAATATATATTATTAAATAAAAATATATTAAATGAAAAAAAACATGTATGTATAAACTTGTGGTCGTTGAATTAAGAACGAATTTAGCGACCACATATACTAGTATTAAAAAATTTATTTAAAATACATTCAGCGGCCACAAGCAACTACACTAAGTTGTCGCTAAATTGACCTCATAATTGATCTAGCGACCATATTGCTATGGTCGCTAATGTAGTCTCCAACAGATTATTTTGATCTTCCTTTTTATGTTATTAGCGACCACATGAGACCATTTAATGACCAATATTGTGGTCGCTAATAGCATCCTTTTGAAATTTATTGTTGCAAAATGGAGTTGTTACCAACAATTATGCTACCGTAGCTATTTTTTATTTTTTTATTTTTGTAGTGATACTTATTGACAATCATCCTCTTGACTTTCCTTAAAAGCATGGTTATCTCATCATCTTTTTCTTCACTTGCCTCATCATCACTAATGAGGTCAACATCTTGAGGTTTGGAGGTTGTGGTTATCTTGAGTGCAAGTGACTTTTTCTTTTTTTTTTCTCCTTCAAACTCTTTGTCTCTAGTAGGAGTTATCTTGTGAGTAAGAAGCTTGTCAATAAGCACATCGATTGGAATAGTGCTCAAATACTCATTGGCTTCTTCTACATTCGCCACCAAAGTTGTCAGATCCAGACCGGTCAATAAATCAGAAAAAACAAAGGGTCAAGGGTTTAAAGTTGAATCGAAGTCGAACTAATTAAATAAAATTTTAAAAAAATATAATATTCAATATATATGTCACGCATAGTAAAATGTAAAAATTACTTTATACTATACATATTTTATATATAATAGTATATTCAAGATAATATTTATTGTTAAAATTAAAAAAATAATAAAGTTAAATTATTTATATATTTTATATTTTAAAAATTAAAATATTTATATAGGAATTAAAAAGCTACATTAGAAATTTATTTATCAGTTAAATATCTTAAAATATAATTTATATAAAAATTTATCATTATATATATTAATAATGAAAATATGAACAATCCATTTTAATTAGTTATATAAATTTCTTTAATAATGTAAATAAATTAAAATTAATATATAATCATGTATTGAAGAGTAGTATTTTTAATTCTAATTAATAAAAAAACATATTTAAAAATATTCTAAATAATAGTTATATATCTTTTTTATATTTATTATTTTAATAAACAATAAAATTATTTTATTTAGTAGACTTTAAATTTTATAAAACTAAAATAGATAATAATTTTTTAATGGTATTCATTTTCTAATTAAACTGATTTTTTACAATGTCAATAAAAATTTCTCATAATATAAATTAGTACTAAAAATTCAATTTATTAAACTCTATCTTATTAATTATATATATCAAATATTAACTAGTTTTATATCAATAATAAAAAAAATTATTAAGATTCCTGTAATAATAATGACAAAAAATTGAAGCTACAAGCTTATAGCCCAACGGTAAAGTTGCATCAATACTTCCCCTAGGACGTGAGTTCGACATGCAGTACTAGCATTCATGTTTCATGATTTCCAACCCAGTTGAACCTCATAAAAATGTCTAGTTTGAACAGTTTCCAGTTCAACCGGCGGGTTAGTCGATATATATGAGCGGTTTATATATGTGAACCAGCCCAGTCTTGAGGTCAGTTTCCGGTTGAACTGGTCGGTCTGGTCCAATTTTAACAACATTGCCCGCCACCGTTGAGCCACAATCATTCATGGAAAGACTTCTTACAATTTTATTGTCGACATCCTCCAAGGTTGTATGTCTCCCAAGCTTTTCCATGCCATTGATGACGATAATGAGGTAGTTTATCATATGGTGATGGTCTAGCTGGTGTTCATCTTGAAGAGTTCATATTCGGTCATAAGATGTTGAATTTTCTTGGACTTCACTTGCTTTGTTCCTTCATGCTAGTTCTCTAATGTCTTCCATATCCCATAGGTGGTGAGGCAATGTTGAACTCTCCTACATTCTTCAAGAGAAAGAGAGCTTGTAAGGATTGTCATGACATTCTTGTTCTTGCCATTCGCCTTCTTATGTGGCTCGGTCTAATCATCCTGTGGAAGGAGCTCATCTTCGCCTTCGGCATTCCTTTTTGTGGGTGGTATCCACTCTTTGCAAACACTATCCCAAACATTAATTCCTTCACTATCCAAGTAAGCCTTTATTCTAAACTTTTAATGAGCATAGTTAGACCCCTCAAAGTAAGGTTTGAGACATTGGAATCCTTCGTTTGCGATTGTGATCTTTGTTAGAACTTGTTAGACTTGCTTTTTAGACCTTGCTCTGATACTAATTGTTGCTCAAATAATCACCCAAAAAAAGGGATATGAATTGTGGCAAATTGAAATTTTATGCAAAGGAAAATATAAATAATATGGTAGAGAGTTAGAAGTGGATTGATACAAGAGATTTATAAAGGTTCAGGTGTTAACAAATCCTAGTCCTTTCTCCAATTGCAATTAGGAGTTCTAGTAATCTAATGCTTAGACTACAGATAGAGTTTTGCTATATCACTTCTAATTAGGTATTTTCCCAGTAGGCTAATACTCAACCTGTATTTTCTTGTGTTTTTATGGACAATACAATAACCAAATCCTTGTGTTTAGGCTCATACAGAACCCTTACACAAGTTTCCTAAGTGTTTAAGGCTAACACTTGAACCTTACACAATATAGCTTAAACTAGAGAAAGATTGAGAAATTAATTTGCAATAGTTTGGCACTTAAGAGTTGGTAAGGTATTGTAAATGGCCTCTTGGGGGCTATTTATATATTTTACCCACTAATTAGTCATTACAAATGGTTCCATAACTCTCCTTAACATTTTCTTACACAAGTATTAAATGATGTCTGCAGAACGGTGGCAGTCTTGGAGCTTGCTTGCGGTCATAAACTTCAATTATCCACTGGATATTGACACATGGCTCACCCTGATTGTTTTCCTGCTCCAACGTCTATATTACGTCAAACTTTGCATTTGAGACACCTTTTGCAGTCTGGAACTACCTTTCCTTATCTGCTTCACGGTTATGAATCTAGGCATGAAGATAGACCTAAGAGTTGGGGTTTCTAGCATCAGATGACTCACGGTCAGGAACTAGCTTTCCCGAATGCAAACTTTGAAAGTTCATATGCCTATTGTAGAGACTTGGGATGCGTGGTGCTTTGATACTAAGACAACTTTCATCAATCATGTCCTTTTAAACTTCATGGGCAAGAACTGAATTCCTGATTGTGAACCACTACTTCATGGCCTAGTTTGCGGATGTGAACTTGCCTGGGAACTCAACTGTACTCCAAGTGAGTTTTCTCCATAGAAACTTCCTAGACATGAGCTTGGCTTCGTAGTTGCAAGATGCTTCACGGGCACGACTTCACCTTCGCAAGCATGAACTACACATCCTCATCTTTGCTTTGATTGTTCACTAAGTAGATGTTATTCTAAGCACTTGAAACTTGATATACTAACAGAACAATACTTAAAGAGGATATTAGTAACAACTAATTTGATTGTCAAGATCAAAATATAGATCAATCACCTTAAGATCAACGACAATTATTTTAGTATAGTATTGAGAGTTAGATGGTGATGGATTGTGTTAATTTGTTTTATGAAATGTTGGATGGGACAAAAGAGAAGTTGGGTAATTTTTGTTATTTTATTTCTCTTTTACATATTTGTGATATAAGAGGGGTATTTATAACAGTAATCTCAAACTACATATGTGGTTAATATTTTTTGTTCTAGATCATTCTTTTATAGAAGGAACTTACACTCACAAATATACTTGTTTTTTCAATAACTCACCAGAAAGAGATGTTATTGAAAACAAAACCAGATTACAATGACTACAGCCTTGGAATAAAGGCAATAGATCAAAAACACAATTACATCCAGCTATCTAGAGTTGCAGTTATTATGTCCTTTATAAATATAAGGATGACACTGCTCCTAATCATTTGAAAGGTTGTATCTGCAGAAATCCTCTCATTTTTAAACACCAATAGATTTTTTGCTCTCCAAATATAATACTTTGTTGCCATGAAAGCAATTCTGCCAACTTTAGCGAGGAAATTTTTACCTATAGCCTTTCTAATAAACCACGACACTTCTTTTCTTCATCTAAGACCATTGCGAGACCATTTGCATGTCTGGAGCACTTGGTTCCAAACATGGATAGAGAAAGGACATTGAAGGAACAAGTGTTTAATGCGTTCATCATCCTTAAGACAAAAACTGCAAGCAGCTGAATGTCCTAGTCCTCTTTTTTCGCACTATCCTTACTCACAAGCCTATTTCTTAATGCCCCCAATGATGTCGCTCCATATGACTTTCCTTTCTATTTGTCTCAAAGTTTGCCAAGCACTTGAGATGTTGAACTGACCAAATGTAACACCCACTTTTCATGATCTAAGAGTTAGCATAAATTATTAAACACACGAGGAAACAAGAAGAAATTATATCAAATTTAAAAGGAAAGAATTATTAAGTTAAAGAAATAAAAAGAAAAAAAATTTAATTTAAGTTGAAAATGAAATAATTAAAAAATTAAAGGGTTAGGAGAAAAAGAAATTAAAATAATATAAAAAAATTTAATGTTGTGTTTGTATAATATTAAAAAGAATATTATTAATATTATATTAAAAAGAAAATAATATTATATCAATATATTATTATAATAAAAAAAGGAAAAGAGAGGGCTAAAGTTAACACGTGTTGATATAACTTGATTTGAAATGTGGCACGTCGTGTTCACTTGTGCCAGGCACGCATAGGTATTAAAGCTAGGTATAAAAAATGCAGCAAATGATTCTTTTTGTCCCATTTTTCAATCCTTGCTGCCCCACATACTAGAATATCTCCCTCTCCTTTCTCAGTTCATCAAATTTTTACAATATAAAAATAATTCACATCCATTTTTTCGCCATTGAACGAGATTAATCAAGGAATAGTTAACCATAATTTTGATAATTTCTTCTCCCACACGGTAAGTTTTTGTTTCTTTCACAGGTTAAGGATTTTGATTTAATAACACGTAATAGGATAATAATTCATGGGTTATATTTTATCATATAAGGGATGATTGGATTGGTGGAGACAACAACCATATCGACGGATGTTGTTATGATCGAATTTTGTGGTTTTAAAAATTAAAGTATGTATATATATGTATATTTATTCGTTATTTTTTTTATTCTATATGGATTGCTGGATTTATTAAATTTTTTATTGTAAAACTTAGTTAGAAAATATGAGATTTAATTGTAGAGGAAATAGCTCTTGTCTGCGTGATCATAGAAAATTTAGGAATTTATGTTAACTGGAATTTTTTGTATAATTAATTGTGTTAAATGTGATTAAATTGGAGACTGAAATTATTTAAAAATACTGAAAATAATTTTAATCTATTTATATATTATTAGATTGTTTGAGATTAATTATTAGAATAAATCTTGGATGAATTTATGATTTAACGACACTGTAAATTTGGATTGGAATTGAAGAAAACTAAGAAAAATTGAGACAATGAAGTGACTGTCGGCCTATTAATTGTGAGTATTTGACATGTTTATGATATAGGATTGATGGTATATAATGAATAAAGTTATTGTATCATTTTGGCTTGATTGTTACATGAATTTTGATATGAAAAATATTGAAATCGGATCTGGAAAACACTGGAAACCAAGAAAATTTTGGACTGGAAAATTTAGGAACTGATTGGCATTTTTCCCAGCTAGCCACCCAGCACCAGCGCTGGTTGGGCCTGCTGGTCAGCCCAGCGTGTCCACGGGCCCACAACTCCGCAGTCCTACCGACACTTTCTTTTTCTTTTTTTTTTTCTTCTTTACGCACATTATTGTTAACCTATTATTGTTGAACATGAATTTATGGGAAAAGTTTATGCAGTAATTGGACACGAATAAATGGAAATAATTGTAATTGAATATGATCAATTTATATGAGAATGGAGTTAAGTTGATGGTAATTATATAAATATGATATCATAACCAATACTATCAAATAGTATGATGAAGAACTATGATAAAATTTATTAGGTTGGACATTATTAAAGGCCTATATTTGATTAAAGAATACACAATTATTAATGGAGATAATTGCAGTTAATTATGGTCATATATGATGATGATATAAGATATAGACTATGTTTGATACATAAGTACCTAGGTCACATGAACTGTATGAATTTCTATAAGCATTGAGACCATATAATTTATTACAATAAAATGATAAGGTGAATTATTGTGAAATACATAATATGAATTATGATTAAATATCTATATTTGGCATGAAATCCTTGTATGGTGAAAGCTTACATGCTTGGTATTGATATGCATTGATATTGATATGCATGAATATGGTTGATATGGTGATGTTTATGAGTAGGAAATTATATAAATGTAGAATGAATGTGGTTTGATGAATGTGAAGGCATACATGAACAAATGATATATACAATGCAATTATATGTTGACATAAACAAAGGCATGTGAATTATTTCATGAGAATGGTTTTTATGAGAACATACATAAACATATGGTTATGGCTATATATGATGTATACATTGTTTACGACATTTAGTGAATTGTTAAGTGAAAATGTGAAATATATTGAATGTGAAAATGACATGATTACCCCTGCTAGATGTATGTAAATAAATTATATGTATGATATGACATTCGTGTTGATAATGATTAAAGGTGTGAGATGTTGATATGATAAATGTATATGGAGTCAGTAATCGATATATGACATGATATGAAGGATGTGGCATAAGTAAAACGTGCCACAAGATGGTAAGAAATTGAAAAGATTAAAATGCACATTATTTGTAATAACACTAGCATTATGATAGATGACATGTCATTTAAAGTTTTTATAGTACCATAGTCTTTCTTCCATGTATTTTTGGCAAGGTGGCTCAAGCTATTAAGAGTACCCTTATCCTTCTTGCTAGCAAACATTTACTTTCTCGGTCAAGTTGGCCAAGCTCATATGAGCACACTTGCAATGAAAGCTCGAATGAGTTCTCACAGACATGTGAATAGGATAGCTCAAGCTTATGAAAACACTCATATTCAAAACTCATATCCAGATAATCCTTGTATCGAGTAATTGGGCAATTAATTGTTAAATAAATGGTAAGTATGAAATGTTACGAGTTCAGTATGGTTATATGATTATGGCTTCCACTTGCCAGAGATGCAATCTTTTTGTTATTATAGTATGATTAGCATGATCATGATGACACAATGACTAAGTTAGTATGATAATACTTGTGCGTAATGTTTGAATGCCATGTTATATGTGTATATGCATGTAAGAATTTTTATGATTATATATACCACTAAACTTTTAGTAGTTTAGCATGTGGGTTTTCTACATGCAAAGTTTGACAATAGCAGCCTGGTTCCATTCTTGAATTTTCTTGAGCCTTAAACCCATTTAGATTTTGGTAAGGTAATATTAGCCCAACTTACATTACCTCCTCCTTGTCATTTATCATTACTTTTCCATAAGTAGCTTCTATAAATCTTTTTTATTACCTTGACAATATTAGCATGTAGCATAAAACTGAAGCCTAGTATATATGCATGCTCATAAAGACACATTGCACCAATTTTAGTCCGCTAGTATAATAAAGGCTCTTGGATGTCTAATGGTTAATCCTTTTTGTGATCTTATCAACAAGAATTTGACAGTGAGTTTTCCCAAGGCTGGTTGACATTAGTGGTACTCTTAAATACTTCACTGGCAAAGTACCTTCTTGAAATGGAAGAACATGCAAAATTTGCTCCTTAACACCAATGGAAACCTCACAAAAGTAAATGCTACTCTTCTCGAAATTAGCTTGAAAACTTGAAGTACTTGAGAAAGCCTAAGGAACATAATTTGATCTGAATGACTGACTTTTATCACCACAACAAAAGATAAACAGAGCGTCTGCAATGCAAAGATGATTGAGCTTCACTCTTACGTCCTAAGTGATACTTGAAATTGCTAGTATTCATGGCCTCAAAGCAGTGAGACAAGTACTTCATAATTAGGACAAACAACAAAGGAGACATGGGATGCCATTGTCTCAACCCGCTTTTACTACTATCACAGAGAATCTGGCAATTTTGATATAAGTCATGATCACATGAATGAATCTCTTAGGGAACCTTAGATGCATGAGAAGCTCTTCAAGAAATTCCAACTTATAGAATCATAGGCTTTCTTCAAGTCAACCTTCAAAGCATATCTAGGATGTCTTTATTCTTGTGATGATTGTAAACAAATTGGTAGGCTAAAAGAATATTGTCATTCCTTCTTGGGATAAAAGCATATTAGGGGATATTTCTTAAATTGAGGTGATTAGAAATTTTATATACAGATTTATGGTGATTTTAAAAATATTTACAAATTTATGGTAGATTTAGGAGAGAGAACGAAACGTACGTCAGTCCAAATGGTGAGCACACTGCGAGTGCTCCAGTCCAAGTGGCACACATCTCATTTGGTGCCTTCAGCGGATCCTTCAGCTTTTTTTTTTTTTTGCAGCACCCGTGATTCAAAATGCAAAATAAATAGGCTTTCTTAGTCTCTTCAATTTGAGTTGTGGCAAAGAAAACTTTCTTTCTTTCTTTCTTTCTTTCTTTACTCTCATGCTCTTTCATTTTTTTTTTTTTGTTTCTTGCATGAAGGCACGAACCTATCTTTGCTCCAAAAGCTCTCATAAGGTTTGTAATTTTTTTTATTTTCATGAAGAATTTGAATTAAAGTTTGTTTTTCGTTATCAATCTTGATTTCAGTTTTTTAAATCTCACCTAAACATAGATTTTATTATTTGAAACTTATTATTTATTTTTAAAATGAGGTAGTATTAGTGAAAATATTAAAAAATAATATGTAATTAATTTTGTAGAACTTAAAAATATTAAAAAATATTAAGAAATTTTTTAAAGGAAAATAATCAGTCCTATATTTTGGTTAAGCTATGTTTTGCATGTATGGTAAAAAATTTGGTACTTTGGATTAGTGTGGCCGATTTGAAGATAGTGGAAAAGAGATTTTATATATCGCTAAACTGTGGTAATATATAGATAAATTTATGTAAATTATATTTTTGGAAAAAAATAAATTTTGAAAAAAAGATGTAGATTAAATTTTACGTAGATAGACACAGAACTCAAACTTGATGAATATGAGTACTTGAAGAATCAATGATACACAACAAAGAGAACTTCGATCACAAATTCGAAAAAATTGGCGTTGTGAAACTTGAATAAATTTTTATATTTGTACATTATTATTTTTTTTCTTTCACAATTTGTTTGTATATTTTTTATCCCTAAAAAATTTTATAAATTTGTATTTCCTACATTATAGTTAATACATAATTAAATTCTACATGTTTTATGTGTAATTTAATTGATTCATTATATAGCAAATTTAATTTATCAGTATTCAATTTATAAATTGTGTCTTTATTTTTCTAAAAAATAATTAACTAAAATTTAATTAACAATTAATGGTTATGCAATAATAATAATAATAATAATAATAATAATGTGGGTCAACTTTTACAGCAAATGATATGCGAAAAAAACTTGATATAATTACTTAGGACAACTTTTATAAATTTTATAAATTTTCTCTACATTTTTTATCCCTCAAAATTTTTATAAATTATTATTTC
Source organism: Balakata baccata (assembly GCA_949630135.1). NCBI lineage: Eukaryota > Viridiplantae > Streptophyta > Magnoliopsida > Malpighiales > Euphorbiaceae > Balakata > Balakata baccata. The sequence continues at coordinate 14,383 of CATIWF010117867.1, forward strand.
CTAAATTTTACTTAATATATCATTAAATTCTAAATGCTTTAATTTATAATTTATTAATTTAATTTATTTACTTAATTTTCATTAACTATTACTAAATATAATTTATTAAACTTTAATTTATAAATTGCATCGTCATTTTTCTAAAAAATCATTAATAAAATTTAATAAATAAATTAACAAATTATGCATACATGCAAGCGGTGGACATGGGTAGAACCACTTCATGTGGCGCACTTGTGCCACGTAGATCACCACTCGCCATTTGAAGTGGTGCATCGGTCAAACCACCACAAATCGCGAATTACTGTTAAAACTGCCACAAATTTGAAAATTTCCCAAAAACTACCCTAAAATCGTAATTAGTTAGGGTGAATGCCACAAACTAAGAAATATCCATCATATTAGTTTGGGTGAACCAATATATTGAGCAAAGGTTTAAGTCTTTCACATAAAATTTTGGTAATACATTTGTACAACACAGAACAATAAGTGATGGATCTATAATCATTGAATCCCATAGGTAATATACTTTTGGTATAATAGTAAAAGAACTTGAATTTATTTGTTTGAGAAGATGGCCAGATTCAAAAGAAAAAAAAAACAAAACTCATGAACATCACTTACTATATCATCTCCTGCCACACGCTAGCTGTTCCTGAAGAATACACTACCAAAACCATTAGGACCAGGTGCTTTATCTTCACTAATACTAAACATGGCAGCTTCAACTTCATTAGGGGAACCAAGGGCAATAAGAACAGCCCCCTCAGCTTCGATCAGAACTGTATCTCTATTGACAATGGCATTTTGCACAGTTCTATTAGGGTTAGCAAAACCAAAAAGCTCGTCATAATATTTCACCATTGCATTAGCTATAACTTTATGATCCTCAATGGCGAAACCATCTGGAAGCAATAAATGAGAAACTTTATTGGTGTCAAATTATGATATACGTAGTGTTAGCATCTCTGAGCTCTATCCACTTTTCTCTAGCTTTTTGCTTATAAAAGCTTTCCTCATGTTTCAGACAGGTTCTTAAGTGCTGAAAACAAGCCATTCCTCAAGAAGCAAATCCTTATTAGTAGGATCCTCTAGCAAACCTTCATGCACAACTTCTAACAAATCTCTATCAAGCTGAATCTTACTAAATATATCATTGAAATCAGTCTTATTCTAATTTATAGATTCCTTCTTCAACAATTTAAGTTTAGTGACAATTTGAAACATGGAAAACCCAAGAACTTTAGAACTCCAGACTCCTGCCACAATACTAGCATAATCACTATAATTAATCCACGTGGCAAAGAATCTGAAAGATTTCTTACCATTGTCATCCTTATTGCATAAAGTTATCAATAGAGGAGAGTGGTCTCAGATGCCTACAGGAGGAATATGCACCTCAGTTTGATTGAAAGAATTCAGCCAGCAAGCATTAGTAAAAACCTGATGAAGTCTTCTCTAAGTACCATTAGGACCCAGCTGATTATTAGTCCATGTAAAGTGGCAGCCTTTCCACCTCAATTCTAGCAACTCAGAATTCACAATGTAAAACTTAAAATCCTCTGCCATATTTTGCGTATAATGTGGTCCACCAATCAAATCCTGACTAGAAAGAATAAAAGCAAAGTCTTCAATAACCACCCAAGGTCCACAAATAGATGCAAGTAACTATTCTAACCCAAGACATAGCTCATTCCTTTCTTCTATAAAATTAGACTTGCAGCAAATAGTCTAAAAGAAGACATGAGAATCTACTATAACTTGCAGGATCAATTGGCTTTGGCTTTGAGCAACTAAAATAGTGATTTTATTAGGATCATAACAAACCCAAATTCTTCCTAAAGCAGAGCATTGATAGTTGCGAATCAATTTCCAATTATTCAGCTTTAAACCCTTCTGCACCACATCCATGTTGGCCACCTTAACTCTTGTTTCCAAAATGCCAAAGGCCCAACATTTCTTTTATGCAATCAGAATGGAGACCTCTAATTCCTTAAGGGGGTCGTTAAGACCCCTTATGTTCAAACTCCTAGCATTTCGCCCAATCAGGAGGTTTTAGGAGGTGATTGGCTCTCAGCCGCTCCTTTCTTGATCCAACATCTGACTTAACAAGCATAATGATAGTATTGCAAGCCATAAATATACTTGTTTCTCAAGTATGTCTAGGACTTTCTAGAGAGTAACACTATTATTTATTTTCTAAAGTATTCTAGAAATGAGCATCAATTTTTATTAGCTTAATTGATAAAGAGTTGAACATCTAGAATAGACAGTTTATCATTGAAGTTGAAATGCTTCTTAGAATTCCTTTAAACTGTCAAATGCCCAAAGATGAGTGTTTTTTGTCTCCAAAAAAAGGGGAAGTATTCAGTCCATTCTAGTTATTATTTGGCATGGCAAATTACTATTTCTTCTTCTTCTTCTTCTTCTTCTTCTTCTTCTTCTCGTCCAATCTGTAGCTTTCAAATGGAGTTAGGTGTGGAAAATGATTGGCACCTAAAGTAAAACATTTTTTATGGAGACATCTAAAAATTTATGTTCCTGTATATGAAACTCTTTCTAAGCGTGGTGTCTGGAGTAATTTGCTTTGTCCTAGATGCAACTTTGCCCCAAAAACCCTGTTACATATCTTTAAAGATTGTCCTTAGGTCAAATGTATATGGTTTG